>JAUELF010046603.1:0-16961 GCA_031471495.1 Clinocardium nuttallii
GTTTTCTTATTTCTACATGTACAACGAAATATTGCGGCTTCTCTTTGACGCTTTGCGTCAAACATTCGTCTTGTCTACAGTATTGACACCTTATTTAATACGCGTAAAAAGGAAAATCGGTAACCCTTTGCTTTCAGCTTTTAATAAGAAAAGCGTAGATAAATATTTCAAGTATCGTCAATTTGATTTATATATACATATGTTTTTTATAATACTCCTTATATCCATCGAATATTCGAATCATGATATAGTATTCGAATATTCGACTGTACGATCGAATATTCGTTGCCATCCCTATTAATAAGGGAAACAAAACTGATCCAATGAGCCCTCACAGTATTCGTGTGTAACAACGATATAAGCAACAAGACTGTGACGTCATATGTATAAATACATTTAATATATGCCTCAAGACTACAAAAGTGTTTCCGAAATAAAACAAATATTGAATCTGTATATTTGTTAGTTTTTTCGCTCTTCATAGATAGTAGGTATATAATAAAAGGAATATTACGCATATAACCTGTTTGCATTAACAATATCTGTGTGTGACGACGATATAAGCAACACGACTGTAACATCACAAGTATAAATACATATAACCGTTCTGCATGAACAATATCCATGTGTTATGACGATGTTGTCACCATGACTACGACGTTATATTTACACTCGCACTTGATTTTCTGTATAATAATTTGCATAAACTGATCGACCTTTCATGACCTTTATGACGTCATTTAACCAATGATAAGCAACGTTACACATATCAGCTATTCATTTAAACAAACGTACGTATGTTGTCGGTTACATTTCGTTATTGTTATTAAAGACTTGTTCGCGAACACATTAAGGTCGAAAAAAAATAAAGTAATGAAAAGTAAAAAATGTAAATATAAGGATTGACTCTTATTTTTCGTGCGTTCATGAAGTATAAACGCTCGGCGCGCTTCATGAATTTGCTGGTCATTCGCTGAGTAAACGTCCAACGTTGCAGACCGTTATCAAATTTCCAAGTTATGATTCCTGAGAGATGTAGATAGAGATTGCTAATTGCTCGTTTTGTGCAATTACGTCACTGGAAAGCATGTAAAGGAGTCGAATTTCATAATGAGTCAAGTTGCTTCAATCAGTTAATTGCGATAATCCGATTCGGGTGGCCCGCGTGCAGTTCCCGATTACTCGTTTCGCTTTTCAACAGCCCTTCTACTCATATTAGGATTCACAAATCAAGCTACACTAGCTAATTAATACATTGAGAGCATTGAACTTAGAATGTTAGAGTTGTATGTAGTTACGATAAGAGTTATGTATTGCTGTTAATTAACGTGTACAATGCGGAACAGAAAAATAAACGGTTGGACTTAATACCTTAATCCTAAAATGTATATGGTGTTGTTAATTGAGTATATGTGTTTAACGTTAGTGTATCAATTATTTATGTTCGTTTGAAAGCATTGAATTAGAACATAATAACAGATGTAACCTTTGAATACATATCTATCTATTCGTAAACTGTTACCCTTAACCCCTAAATAGAACAACTTAAACTATAACCAATTGCTATAAACACTATCAAATAGGTTTTTTCAACTCTATAAAGACAGCATGTAAACGCGTATTGTCAGAGAGCATGTTTTGTATAATTGACATCAGGACAAAACATACGTCTGTCGTGGAGAGCTTTGATCTGAATCCGAATTGATATATCGTCCAAGGTATCGTTGTTTTCACAAAAAAACCTCAGTCGTCTATTCAAAACACCTGTGAAATGTTAGGTAAACAACTCAAACCTTTTTGTTGTAATTTAATCGTGTCTTGACAAAACGCAATTGTTCAGCGTTGAAATGGGATATATATCCAAGGTATTATGTTGTGGGGTTTCTGTTTATTTTTTCTTGTGTTGGTTATATCTGTTTATGAACCGACCGACCCCTCTTTAGATAGCAGGCATTCTTTCAACAGTTACACTATTCAATAATAAGTATATTCAATAGAACAAAAGGCAAACACGTTAGTAGTTTTTATGGGTCTTTGTTTTTTGTTTCACTTGATTAAACCTATCCCACACCAAGATGCATATTGACGCATCTACAACAGAGGGTTTTACAAAACGTTGCGGCGACAGTAGACATGGCTTATGATGTCGATCTTTATTCTATTGTTGCGGTTTTCTCCTTTAGTCAATTACTTTACTTTCATTAATATGAGTTCTATAGATGGCCGGGCTTGGTATTCTAGGTCGTGGTTCATATTGACTGTTGCAGGTCGGCGTTCCGGGTTTTGTCACGGGAGTGGAACACCGATGGCCGAGCTCGATATTCCAGGTCGGCGTTCAGATTGCTATGTCAATTTGAACACCGATGGTCGAGCTCGGTGTTGCAGGTCGGCATTACGGCTTTTGTCGCGGGAGTGGAACGCTGTCACGAAAGTGCAACACCAATGGCTGAGCTCGATATTCCAGGTCGGCGTTCAGATTGCTATATAAATTTGATTACCGATTGCCGAGCTGGGTGTTGCAGGTCGGCAACCGATGACATAGTCAACTTCACACAAATTAGAAACGTAGCAACTCTAATAAACGTGCATTAATTATGTTGACTCTGGTACGGATAATTTAAATAAAGCATGTTCTGACATTTTCAGTATAAACACAAAGGCTGTAATCAAACGGTACCCGAGAGGAACGATTATGTGGGTATTTGAGAAACTAACGGCAATAAATAATTACAAGTGGTTCTACGAAATCAACCTTAATATAAGTACTCAATCCCCAAAAGGGCATATTATCGAGTGTTTCGACGAAATCGGCCTTAAGTACTCGATCCAAATAAGGACATTTCATCGAGTGATTCTATGAAAACGGTCTTACGTACTCAATCCAAATAAGGACATATCATCGAGTGGTTCTATGAATTCAACCTTGGGTCCTCAATCAAAAACATGACGTTTTTATATCGCTGACCTGATTCAATAAAATGTTTAGAAGTTTTAACTTTCTTTCTCTATACATATAAAGAAAACCATTAACGAACCCTTAGCCCAGGTAGCAATTAATTACAACGGACTGAAATATTTGCACACACTTTGAAGAGGGTCACCCGAGCAACATTTGTGCCAAATTGGACCATTAGTGTTTGACATGAAGATTTCTTTTAAATTTCCATTATATAAAAATGAAAGGGAAACTAGCCCATATTTTTTTTCAAATCGGGCAGAACGTTTTGACAAGAGGATTTATACAGTTGAGGCATTCCACCCTCTCTGATGCCACAGCAATCAAAGTTCTACACCGAACTAAATCATTTGAACAATTTCGAAAATGGGCCATCCAAAGAACATCCCTAAGAAAGATCATGCAAGTTTGGCTTAAAGGTTTCAGAGGCACGGTTATTGAAAAGAAACTGTCGACAGATGGACGACGATGTATTTTGATATATGCGTATATATGCTCAAAAAGAGAAATGTTCTTGCATGTTTTATCATGTGAGTATTGACTGCTACACCTTTATATCTATAGCAATTAAGTTCATTTAGAAACAAGAACAGTATTGAAAAACTTAATAGCGTACACGGTGCCTTATCAAAGCACTGAAAATACTCATTGGACGGTTGTGTGAGTATTCGTAAATTATGGTTAGACAGGCGATTGCTTGTGTATATACACATATGTCACTGAAACAAATCAAATTGTAACATTTTTTAACGGTCTAGAGTCACATTTAATACCCAATCGTCATTAAGTTGGGTCAGAGTGTTTGTATGGATCATCTGAGATATAAAAAATAAAACCAAGGTCAACAGAATAGTTCCTAGGACAACCTTATTGATACTACAGAAGTAACACTTTATAGCAAATAAGCATGCAAATAAGCATGTACATCAGTATTAGTAGTGTTTGTCTTGTCTAGATCAAACAGAATGTGTGCGCCTATGGTTGACGTTAAGTCAACTTTGATCATAAGTATGTCTTAGGTGAACCATACTGGACCATATCGCCCTTTGTGTTTGATCTTTAAATATATTATTCCGAAGTTCACTATCCCTTTACTAGGATTATGTTGCACACCTTTACATGAAGAAATTATCGCCAACTTGTTTGTTAATGCATCGATTCGGATCAAATCGTATAAAAATATATCCGTATTGTTAGATCAGCTCGCTTCAGCAAGACGTGCAGATTGAGCTTATGTGATCACTCCCTGTTCCAGCATCGTCTTCGTGTGTCTGTCAGTCCCTTACAGTTTCCTACAAATAACTCATTCTAAACTAACGAAACAAATTCAAAATAATTACACGCCGTTACTAAGGTGGTCCTTTTTCAATGGTTTTTAATTAATTTAACTCCAAGTCGAACTTTGGTTGCCGCGGCATTAAAGCGGGGGAAATTGACAGAACTTTCATAATTGCTTTGGCCGATTTGTAAATATTATCAAGAGTGTTCAAATAATACCGATCTATTAAAAAACATATTGCTGCCAGAGGTCAGAGCTTGATTCCTTTACATGTGTATACATAGTAAAAACTTAAACAAACTCTTGACCAAAATTATACGTCCGTTTTAAAAAATAATTTGGCGCACGGATCTCTTAATTTTACACTACAAAGATCAGGGCTGACATTGTCATTTGCCAATTAAGAAATTGAATAAAGGTGGCTCAGAAATAAATGCAAGTGGCTAAAATCCAAATTTACTCTCAAAGTTTGCTGCAAACAACTTCTTTGCTTAAGTTATCAGATAAAGGTACATTGTTAACATAATAAAAATGTTATTAATTTACATATTGTAGTGAACGTATGTCAAGCGAAGCTGATTAGTTATTATTAGATCAGCTTTGTATCAGTATTTTAAATAATTCGGATGTATTTTGCGTACGCATCGAAAAAATATAGACGGTTCCTCTGATTCAGTCTGTCGCTAATTTATTTTTAGCGAAACTTAACGTGATGACTACGTGAATTTATTTAATCAAAATCTGATTAACTTTGAGAATAACATGCTTGGGATTGAAGCTATTTATGATTATGCGGTCAGTATAACACATACTAGTGTGGCTAATGCTAAATATGTGTTTATTAAAAATATTAAAACAATAGTCAACAGTCAAATATAAACCGAAATCGTTTAACGATAATTTAAATGTAGTAAAAGACGAGTACAAACTCGCAAAATCTATATTAAAGATTAACTATAACGATGAAAACCGTTTAGCATTCTGCAAATTACGCAACATATATAATAAAACAAGAAAAGCAGCAAAGCGAATGTATATGATAAGTGAAAACAGACGCCTTTAATAAATATTCAAGACTAATCCCAAGCAATTTTGAAAGAGTATTAAATTTAGTAAAAATGATTTGTTTTGATCGACAAAGACCGTTTACATCAACATTTTTCTTCATTGCTGGGAAATGAGACTACACCTATAGTTAATGAAGAAATCCAATCATGGATAATGATTAAGTAATGAAATCACTTTTAAAGACATTAAAACTGATGTTTATTAACCAAAAAAAAACAAGGCTTGTGGACGATGTACCTTCCGAGCTAATTAAAGGATCTCGCCATATCTTAAAAATCTGAAAACAAAATGTTTGAAAGTTCCGAATATCCAGAAAGTTAGTGTCTTGAATATATATTACCGATATTTAAAAGTGGACTATCAAAACAAAAAATTACCGGGAAATTATCTTGAATAATATTTTGGCAAAATATATTCTCAAATTCTTTAAAAAGTACCAACCAAATGGAATGAAAAACGTAAACACTTAAATGATTATAAATTTGGTATCAAAAGGGTAAGAGTAAACATTGATTGTATGTTTATATTGCACTAAATTATTGCAAAGGAATTACATAGTGGTATTAATTATACTGGATCAAACTTGGATTATCATGTAAATCTTTTGTTAGAACCGTTGGGGGATTAGAGAAATTTGGATGTATCAAGACATTGGAAGTTTAAGTTATATGCTCATTTAACAAAGAATTTATGATCAATACTTCCAAACCTGGAAGCCACATATTAATAGTTCTCAAAGATAAATTACAAATTGTATGTTTAAACAGAATGTTATATGTATAAACTATCTAGATTGTATCACTGACCCTACATTAGTTTCGACCTTTATTATTTCAGAGATGCATATCGTGAGATTGAAATTGAATAAGGTAGATATGAAAATAAAACAAGAAATGAAAGACTCTGCAAAGCCTGCCATAGCAATTTGTTTGAACACGAATATATCTTCCATCGTATTTGCACTCCACACTCTCAACTATGAACAAAGGTATTTGAAAACATAATAGTATGCTTTGCTAAATCGATTTTATTTTGTCAAACTTGCTAATGTCAAAATAAGTTAAAAAATTGTTGAATTTAAGTAGTTATATAGTAGGAAAATGGAAAACATGAAAATATTAACAAAGTCGGACTTTTGAATATGTGTATTTGAAGTAACCAGGAGGCATGTAAACCTGGACGAAATAAGTGGAAAATCAGTAGTGAAGGCAAAGAAGGGAATCAAAGAATCGAAAAAGGCACGAGATGATAACATTTAGACACAGAATGAGAAAAAAACGATCTGTACAATTAGGTATTCAATCCAACGAAGACCTAAACTACACGGGTGTCTGACTCATCGGACACAATCAGTGTTTTATGGACAAACAAACAAGTTAAATACAAGGGTAATTTTTCACCGTAAGTCCGCCACAATATGTAAACATGACAAATATGGCACAGCCATCAATGTCTCACATGAATATAAACAGGTGTGTTAACAATAATCATGTGATTAAAGGACAAGTCGGTAATCCTAATACGCCAACACCGATGTACCCTATGACACGTGTTGCATGCTTTCAAGGACCAAAGACTAGCATGAATGCAGAACTGTTAAGTTTTTTAATGCTAATTCTGATGAAATGGGGGAAGAAACTCGATAAAAATTGATATCTTGGAGAAAAAGATGAACGATGTTGACACATAACTGGGTAATTTACGAACTGATATGGACAAAAGAGTGGCGGAAAACACAAAATCCATTTCCTCCTTAACGAAAAAAGTTGATGATGAATATATGAAAAATGGTAAGGCCAGAGAGGAGGTTCAGCACTTGAGTAAAGTAAACGCGAAACTAAGGGAATCTGTGCAAACTATTCAACCAAGTCGATGATAAACAATTTGATAGTTGGTTGGTTAGAAGAATCACATATAGAAACATATATATATATATATATATGAATATAGAAACAGGGCCTTAGCTCGAAGATTTTCTTAAAAACAACATGAACAAAAACCCCAGAGGGAAGGGTAAAAGGCATTAAATTTGAAAGGGTACATCGCATGGGGGTTAAACATGAAAAGTGTTGTTTTGTTTACAATATATTATATATTTTCGGCAAGTTTTAACAATGTTATATTTAGGTCACGTCATACGAAATCCGACCGTTATTTAATTTGGATTCCATTTATATATACGGCGGGCAGTTCACCTATGCATGTGTTTCCTGGCTTTCCTGCACCCATACTGTACACAACCGTATTTCCAACCAACCGGCTGCTTTTCCACATATACTGTTAGCCTTTCAACCCTTGAAACTATTTCGGCGCGAGGATAAATTGTTTAACTGAGAATCCTCTCCTTTTGCCACAATGTTTCCAACTCGTCCAATAATTATACTTTCATTTATATCTTCCCATAGTTGTACCAAGATGTTTTTGGATGTAGTCAGTTGCAGATTTAGTGTATGTCGGAAAAGGTAACAACATCTATATATATGCGAACATGTTATTATATTTCGGATGCGAACAGTTAATACTCGTACAAGCCTGTGAACACTATCAGCATATGTTTAACCGTCTAACTACCAAACGCATGTAGTCAGCGACTAAAAATCAAGGACTTTTGCCCTTAGCGTTTCACTACAATCACTTTACGGTGATGTACACACTCATTTTAGCCTGAAGGGGTTAATATGATAGCTGTTTGAGATTGTCTTGAAAGTCACATTGACACGCCTAATTATACACACAATGCCTACAAAGTATTTATTGTCCGTACATGCACATTACAGATTGAAATCTTAAATTTAAGAAAGTGTACAGTTGTAAAAATACCGAATTATTCTTTAACATTAACTCGTTCTCTTTATGTACAACAACCGATACGTAGGTGTAGTGGTTAGAGCGATCACCTCGTGATCGATCGGATTCGATACTTGATCGGGTCATACCAAACACTTTAAAAGATAAGTAATGACTTCCCACCTCGGTTTTCATTGTCGCAGAGTTAGCAAACGATTGGTAAAACGCTAAAAGGAACGATTTACAGATATACCTTGTATTACCGTGTAATGACGGAATTAATTATAACAGGAATAAATCGTCAAAGTGGTCAAAATGCAGTATTCGCAATTAAGCAAAAAGATGCGAATCCCACACATTTATACTTAGTTGACGGGTAAAGAAATCCTCCTGACAATACTGAAACAGTTCTACATCATCATAACATGTAGGTAATGAACCCAAGGCTTTTTTCTCATAAATAAATAGAATAGGTTGCGCAGTATGTCTGGAATAACCAGTAAAGACTAAGAGACTAGATTTGCTTTGCATAATCGTATGTCCTGAACTTATCCACCGAAAGGCAAATTCAAGGTTGTAAGGATGCACAACTGAGTCATTTACCTGTTATTACATGTCTGCTTTGGAAGGATCAGCTTGTTAGCAGTTATGACAAACAAAGATAACAAACATGATAACACTTTTGAGGGCAATGTCCTTCGCCAATCGGATGGCTACAGAAAAGGCAAAAGACAAACCTATCAACAGAAACGAATTAACGATATCAATATGTAATAGATCGGATGTTACATGTATGATCAACACTGAACAACAACCGAACAGTACGACAGTTTGATCCCCAGTCGGGTCATACCAAACATTATAAAAACGTATATTGTATGGCTGTCCCTCTCTGGTACTCAGTAGTTTAGGGCTAGTATTACTATACGACTGACCGGCTGGTCTCAGACTAAATTTACCAGAACTACTGGAAACCTAATCTGAATACAATGTTGAAGTCGGTGTAAAACACGTTCCAAAGATAGCATATTCTGATGTTGTCAATATAAATACGAGGCTATGATTATACGGTACCTGAAAAGAACGATCATCTGTACATGTGGACATATAAGAAGACAACAGCAAAATATTCATGCTGACATTAAAATACTACTTGTAGAGCCACAACGTTGGGTTTGAGTAAAATATTTAAAAAGGGACTTCTGGAGTACTTCTACGAAATTTCCCTTGGGATAACGGTATTTTACCGAGTTGATCTATGAAATCAGTCCTCGATCCAGATAAGAGCATCGTACAGAAGTATATAGATACAGGACTGAAACTCAAAATGTATTTGTAGTACAATAGTTCAGCAGCTTAGCTAAATATTTTCAAATGTTCATTTTGTGATAAAAGCGTGAAATGTGGAACATGTATAGCGGATGTTATTTAAGATGTCTGCCAAAATTATATAATAAATAAATAAAATTGCATTTTATCAAATCCATATGAGGTGTGAATCATGTATATTAACGGTCATAATCCAAATGTAAACATGTTTAAGACTCGCGTATTCATTGACGACGTGCAGTACACTCCAAAGCAGAGCTTTCTTTCACTTGCAATACTTGACACAGCCTGTTTTACATTTGCAGGAAACAAGCTCATAGCTTGATTTGCCGGCATCTAGTAAACTAGTTCAAAATGGCTCATAAAAGCCTTCTGCAAACTTGAACCAACCCCATCACAAGGTATTGAAAAATGAGCGTGCAGACACAAGTGTTTGACCCCACACATGGCTAACTTAATACACGGCCCTCTTGACTTGCTCCTGAAGGGCAGCCTTTGTTGGGGGGGGGGGGGGGGAATTGTACATTGTATCTTTTAACAAATAATTTCGTTCTAGCCTTGTCTATTTCATAACATGTGCTTGTCCTGTCGTAGAGCAAGATAAGGAATCTTTCAATGGTGGTCATAACAATCTGCGGCACTTAATTCGGCACAGCAGTTACTTTATTTAGAGCATTTGTAAGCTCTGGAAAGACATCCCATACAGCCCATGCAGTTTTCTTCCCACGACCAACAAAGCTTGACACCGTATCACAGCATGCCAATGCATGATGCATTGGAAGGGCGTGCACGTTTCTAGGTCCTAGGCATGCTGCAATAGCATGGACTGATATATATCTGAAGCTTTTTCCAGCTCCAAAGGTTAACCAAAGTTCAGCTTCCATTGGTAAATTCCGAGTTACGACTATGATGATCTACCGACTATGATGACTATTTCTTGCAGCAAGTTAAAGCATGCAACTATCATTTTCCTAGTGGCAGCCCAGACAAATATTATTCAAATTCGGAAGAAGTGGTTTATTATGGACATCTGCATTGTCTGTGAAAACAGGTTGTTTATCTTCCTACACAAACCATCTAAGAAGGACATCTAATAGGAAGTACTTTACTCTTGTAGCGGTTTACAAGGAATCTGCTATGTAACGGTCCCCCACCTCATCAAGTCTAGACACACTTTAATATATATGGAATAAATATCTCATTAGCATAATCATTAAAGGTATTTACACATATTGGTTTGAGCATTTAAACGATAAAAGCCTAATCTAGTATACTATATGTGACCTTGGGTTCATCAGGTTTCGCACCATGAACACTTTCTAGGCATGCCAGTAAATCTCCTTTGATCCCTCTCCCATTAGACAACTCTGGCGACAAAACCGAGTCTCATGTCTAAATAATTGATCCATGGTCTGGCATGCAATAAACAAGCTCGCAAACAGCTGCATGTCCTGTTTAAGAGAAACAATTTACTGTTCGTTCTTCAAATTTTCCGAACCGCTCTTACACCGAATACCACAAGCTTATTTCTTTGTAGGTGTCATATAATGGTTTAGTTCGTTCACTTTAGCGTTATATTGTGAAAGCTGCAAATTGATTCTCCCCTATTTTCTTCAGCTTGTTGACTGTCTCAATACTGGCAGGTCCTGCGATTTCATTTGAATGTAAGACAATCGAATCTTTACTTTCCTCTATACATGGTTTACCAAGTTGTTCCAGCGTATTGACTATTGAACGGACATCTCTTTTAGTTATACAAGAGATTTGGACACTAGTTGTTTGGTCAAAGTGATGCAAGTAACTTGATAAAAGTGACTGATTGAAACTGGACTCACAGGTATGTGTAGATTGCTTGTCCCGCGCTCATCCAACGAAGAAAAGCAGAAAGGTTTTCAGTCAGGCCTATAGTCCACCCTCTCCTTTAATCAAGGTATTCATTTGCTCTAAGGCTTGGTCAATAGAT
This sequence comes from Clinocardium nuttallii, assembly GCA_031471495.1. Taxonomy (NCBI): domain Eukaryota; kingdom Metazoa; phylum Mollusca; class Bivalvia; order Cardiida; family Cardiidae; genus Clinocardium; species Clinocardium nuttallii. Next base: position 11,383 of record JAUELF010046603.1, read on the forward strand.
ATAGATGAAAATACATTTCTTGTTTTACGGACAGTAAACTTACCAGCATTCAATTATTCAGCTATTGCAGAGTGTGTCATTGGTAGATCAGTCATATATCTAAGGTTAACATGAATCCAGCATACGTACTTTGAATGGTCCATCGCATGAAACCATATCTCTAGTTCTGTTAGAGCATCCGGATTCATGTAAATCGCAATGATTCTACAAATACCAGCATGAGCAGCTTTTGTGTAGCAATCCGGCAAATGGTTGATGGTTGTTGAACTACCTTATCAGTCGCTAAAAGTTCACTAACGTTTCGGCCATTCCATTAATCTACACATGATGGATGCTGATGCAGCGATATAGCTCTGCTATGAAATCTCTGGTCGTTGTTTAACTCGGATTCTGATCGAAATCATCAACAGCAGCAGTCGTAAAAACATGACTACGCAATTGTGGATGACATACAACTTGCTGATTTTGATACGGGTTGCAAACTTTGTTTCCTATTTCAGTTGAGAGATCAAGAACACACTCGTATGATACGCTCAAACCAAGGTTTGTCATTTTCTCCAACTTTCATGTATGTGTTTTGGCATGCAACAACATTTCAATATACAATGGCACTAGTTCCCTGCGAAATATTGTGCCTGTCATAAGATGATGCGTTTGGTGCTCGTTTATGCTTAGTACATACAAGGGCAACTACTCTGCTTAGAACAATCTGACGTTAACGAATTTCAAATGTGATAGGAATCTTGCCATAATACGACTATTCCCCAAAATTCATTGAAACATATGCTCACATTCCAAAGAACATGAAGAAAACACAATTATGAAGAATTATATAATTGAAAAGGGCGGCCATGTAGAAAAATGGCTGCCGTTAAAAAAATACCTAAATTTGAGGATTGTACAATATCCAAAAATTCTTATAATATGTTTGGCTTTACTTGTGCCAAATTTCATGCTTTTATCAAAAAGTGAACATTTTTTTCTGCTTATCTGCTACAATACAATGCGTACCATGTATACATTCAAAGAAATGGAATACTAAGTTTTCTTGCGTTTTGTCTTGTGAGTATTAAATGCAACACCTTTCTATAACAATTCAGTTTAGTTTTAAAAAAAAACAGTCTTGAAACAATTCTAATTCAACACTTTTTTCAATATTGATGCAACATAGTGTGTGATCTTTGTAAAATATAATCTGGAGAAGGCCTATGGCAGATAGTGTTTTTTTATTTTGACACATCCGAGCCTGGATCAGAGGATATCAGCAAATATGTTCATATTCTTAGCTACAATACGGCGTTTACATAATCAATTGAAATTGCAACAACAATTAAAATAAATACTTTAGAAAAAAGTCGCATTTGATACTCCAAAAGTAAAGAAGGGCAGAAATACAAACAATACGAAAAATCAATTGTATGGCTACAACGCATTGCACTGAAAATTCCAGATACGACATATACGTCAATGTATTTGATGTAAGTCCTGTACCCAAATAGCTCAATAACTCAGAATGCCCATATTTGGAATGATCCCCCAAGGCTCATTTCGGTGAACCACTATTAATATTTTACTGTCATTCACTGCAAACATTGTCTGTCCCTGATGTATGTGTTATATGTAGGGGTGTACGATTGAAAGAGCATGTATCTCGTGAATCGCTTTATTGGAATTAGTTATCAGTATTTATCAATCTTTTCAGTGAAAACATCACACCGATGGAACAAAGAAGTAGTACATTTGTTTTGTATATCGATACGATTGTAAACAGTTGTAATACAAAGCGAAATTTGTTTTAAATATCCGACACGGAAAATGCGGTCTATTTATTAAACATTTTATTCAATGTGCTATTCTTAAGGATACATTAGATTTTGTTTCATTAAGAGAGTCAAAATAAGTGTTTATAGTATAAGTTGAAATTGATTGAGAAGAAAATCAATCATAATGGCGAAAAAAGATGAGCCATTCATTGAAAAAATAAAACAACTTTTTGTGATCCTTGATCGCTTTAACAGAAATCAAATATACGGCCAATTTGGTTACACACTGGACTTTACTCAAGAAACCGAACGTTTCTGCAGGATATTAAATGAAATTCCGGAGGAAAACATTAGAGAATCATTAAAGATTCAGATGGATTTTTTAGATTATAAAGGGAAAATCAAAATGGACCTTGGTAAATCAGTGATAGAAGATAAATTGACAGCAAACATAGACATAGATCAGAACGATACCAAAGGCGCCAATGATAAATTGAATTTGTTGTTTTTTGCGGTGAGTCAGCCGATTCCTCAAGAAGAAGAAAAAAGGGAATCTCTGAAAATAATAATAAATACTTTGATGGTAAAGGGTCCAGACATGATAACTCTTCCATTGCAAGAAATACCTGATGGCCCAACGCCTCTGCATCTCATGGTTGTAAAGGAAACAACCTCGGAAGAGGACAAAACATTTAGACATATAATTTTGAAGGACATGCTGAAAAGAGCTGACTCGAAGAAAGTCAGCATTGAACAATGCACAGATTCAATTTGCAAGGAAAGTCTCCTGAATGTTGCCGCAAGAACACTTGACATTAGCACCATAAAACTTTTGTTAAAGAACGGTGTTTGTTTTGACTCTTGTAATCAATATGGAGACAATATGTATCATTCGTTGATACGGTATGCGTTGGTCTACCCAGAAAGGGAAAGCACAATCAAGTTAACAATGGAGAGCATTGCCATATTTCTTGATAAGAATCGAAATGGACGTAATTTAAAATCCAGGATAGGTCTTCTATTTCCAGATAGCTTATGGCGAATGAGAAACAGTGAAGGTCTTACCCCCTTGCAGCTGACAGCAAAACTTGGACGGTTTGTTTTGTTTGAGCACATCATCAAACAGCGAGTAAATATTTTCATTTCTTGTTTAATCTATTTTCCCACATATTCCATGATGTAAGTAATTCTGAAAAACTTAATTTCATGGACAGTCTAATTTGATAAAAAATAAAATGTGTTGTACAATATTTATATTTAAGCAACACATCATGTTTTACACATACCTGTTCCCTATTTTGTTGTTAGCTTTTAAATAATTTAATTTGTTACACAACGAGTTCTGTATATAAAAAAATCACATGAGAAACGATTGGTCTTACTTGAACATTTTGAGAAGAAGCAACACATTTTAGGATTTCAAAAATAGCCATTAAGTAAATATATCTCTTTCGCAAATAATGGCAATATTTGTCACATAACATAAAAGTAAACATGCATATTAACGCTAACACTGTGCACACCGTCCTAGCTGTATTTCCGAGGATTCAATGTAAACCAAGCAATGAACCTAACATATATATTCGTATTTATAATTACGGAGATTTTCGTGCAATTCTCAATACTTAAATCTACCCTTTACTGACTGATTCAGAACGCAAGAAGTGGATATATCTTATTACGATTGCTATAATATTATTTATTTTAATTTTAAATAAAACATCGGTCTACATTCGGCCTGAAGTATTTCATAAAATACTTCATATTATTCTTTAAACATAAACGATATATATATATTTTGTTTACGATTATTCTCCAGCTGATATTACTACTCCATTTCATTTAGTCCTTCCACCGGGAAAGTGTCTGTTCATATTGCCTATGCAATTTGACTTAGAATAACCAGATGTGGTATTTGCGAAGACGCAGTGTCTCTTTCAAGAATTTAGTCATTCCGATTTTGACCCTTAACCCCATTTCATTTCCTGCCTAATATTGTCTAAAAGAATATTACGTCCTTGACATGAACTTTATCCTACTCGGCAGGGAGAGTGATAATTGTCCAAACCTTGTCAGATAAAGTTAATATCTTAAGTCAAGGATACCAACATTAATCTGTTTCAGGCATATCGAATACACGATGGAGAAATAGGGAATTTTGATGACGTTGCTTATGATGTTACTGAGATAGATACGGTCCCAACTGCAGATGGAGGAAAAAACCACAACTCTGTCCTTTATATATTGAAACATCAACCCACAGATGAATCTACTATACGATTTCTGGGCTTGAATATAGTTGGCAAAACAATATCTGCGAAATGGGAATCATACAAGTTTGGTTATAGAATATGGACGCTATTGCATTTTCTAATTATGTGTCTGTACTCATGGCAGGCCATTGTCCGTACACGACTGGAGAACCCCGTCGTTAAAGCGAAAGCTACGTCTTCTGACGACAATAAAGTGACTTTCGTGATCGCTTCTGGAAGCATTACAGTCATGTATGGGGTACTCTGCGTTTTGAAACAAAGTATATCAGGCATACGTTATCGTTTGAAGAATAGAGGGGCAGTCGTTCTTTGGTCATATGGCCACATTATCTTTCTTCTTGGAATATGTATTATTGTTGACTTTATATTCATGCTGACGGATTCAGGATATAAAAACTATGTGTTACCGTTCACCGTCATAATTGGTTGGTATTCCATGATTTACTTTCTGCGCGTTGTAGAGCAGTTCAGTTTCTTTACCGTGTTGATAAGAAATGTAGTTGCAAACCTCATACAGTTTGGGATCGTTATGTCGTTTCTATTAATTGGCTTTTCTGTAGCTATGTTTGTTGTAATGCAAGGGGCTGGTGAAAGCGACGAAGATGATTTTCAGCATATCGGAAAAACATTCGTTAAGATGTTTACAGTCATGTTAGGTATTGGTGAAATCGGTGACCTATTCAACGCTCGCGATCCTGTATTGGCTGTGATTGTTTTTGTATTATTTGTTCTGATGACGACGATTTTATTGCTAAATGCATTGATAGCGATCATGTCAAATACCTGTTCTGTACTCACAACTACAACATCTAGTAAGGCCTATGTCCGTTTGCAAAAATTGCATGCTATTCTTAATCTAGAATCAATGCTTCCCCGTCGGTTCTTATGCCCCGTTGCAGAGGAGGTTAAGATAGTATGGCATGGTTACCGTAGTGTAACAAAGTATAGACGTATTCTGTCGTTACGGTCAGAAAAGGAGAACAGAATCACAGTAAAGGCATTAAAAGGTGAGAATATTCCCACAAATGAAATACGTAAGAGCATCGATATGATCGAAACAAAACTGTAAATATTATCAGTATAGGCAAACGGTGATTATCAACAGCGTTACATTTAGATGATACAGTATCACCATAATCTGGAATTTAAAATAGTTTAAGATTACACAATCCAATCTGCATTATTCCTATACAGTAGTATAGTAATTCTAGCTGAATCCAATGGTACGTTAACATTACGTATATCATGTAAACGACTAAGTTACCGTCTTGTATGTTTTCATCAAACAAATTTGTTTCAAATTAAAACAGCTTTCCGAACTATTTAATTTACGTTATACCATAAGTTATTGTAGGTAGAGTGTGACTATTTTCGCTTCAGGTATCCACTGTACTTTATAACACGGCGCACCAGTGCCGTGTGTTTAAAGGTGGCTTAACATATATACCATGGATGAGCACGTTTAATTACTATTGTTCCCGCAGTTTCCTGCCGAGCCCCATTAGCTCAGTCGGTAGCGACGAGGGCTGTCATTCCAGGGGTC
>JAUELF010046824.1:0-16957 GCA_031471495.1 Clinocardium nuttallii
AAAACATGGTTGTTTTAACTTAAGCATTGGACCATAAACAGACTATTTGTAGTTGTTTTATTGCAATATAGAGACACCTCTTGAGAATTCTAACGAGGTATGGTGTGATTTTCCGCATTTTTTTCTGTTATAGAAATTCAGATTCCTGTGTTTATACCACGTCGACAGTCCATTTATTCATGATCCTGGAAAAACAAACCAGTACTATGCTATGAAATATGCCTTTTTTCATATATTTGGAGTGTTTGAAAATGAATTGATTTCTTAACTATATAAAATATACCATAATGCCAGTATATTTCCTCATCTACCACAATATTTCCAGCTTTGTCGTCTACTGCAGACGTCTCACAGAGGGGCTAGGCTGTATATGGGTATGAATATCATATAAAACATTGTGGCATAAGGAGCTATTGCTTTTTATGTCTCCTTTTGGCACAATGCTTTCAAAAGTAATCTGCAGCAAATGCATGTGTAAGTGGAATACAATGCTATTCAATCGCAAACACATAAACTTTTTCAGAAGGAATACTACTTTCTCTTTAACCCTTTACCTCATGCGAAAATTATGCAGCAGACGACTTTGAACATATTTTGATGGTTGTGCTATCCTTAACCTTTAATTTTAGTACACCTATATAATGGCTATATTTGATATGGGACTACTAATACGTACAAGTGTAGTCCCATATTTGATATTTACACATTCAGAGACTTGAAATTGTATAATTTGCTTACAACAAATAAGCGACATCAATTTTACATATTTTGACTATAATATAATGTCCCCCGTAATATGGTCCCTCTTATATACAGTGTCTCTGCTCAGGCTAACATACATTAAGATGTGAACATACAGAGATATGCTAACAGCAACAAATAAACTATGTATACACTATGTGTAAACAACCTTCACTCAAATCTATTTATAGATACATTTACTGTACACGACTGCCGTGTGTTCCAAAGTAAACACAACGTAAACAGTTTAAGCTATGCCTATCGAGCGGAACGAAACCTACCTGTGTTATGAATGGAACACAGGTAGAACATGTTTACAGGTTCGCAAAACAGGTTTTGAGTTTTGTGACTATGGATCACAGGGCTGTTCGCATCTTTGGCAACGGTGATATAATTTAGAATACGATTTATAACGCTAGGCTTATACACACATATTGTACATTAACGAAGCTGGGTTAACGTTTTTTGAAGTTTTAAGTGTTATTAACTATATTTGTTAATTATACTGCTTTTATAGTGCTTCTGTTATATTGGAACTATTATCCCAGAGGTATAGCTGGAAGTGTCACTATTCGAGAGTGGATATCATTTAATCTACCTACACAAACCTTTATCAACAACAGATCTAGGCATATAAGGTGAGTACATCATTTTATAAGAATAGGTCTACTCTAAATATCTTCTTATGGGACAGCTATATCTGATTTATCGCATATATGTTAACCTTTTCCCTCATATAGATGCTTTCTGACGCATCTACAGCAGACGGGTTTTTGAAAACACAGTGACAAAAGGAGAAATTGCACTAAAAGTATCCATTCAATTATAGAGATTTTCTTTATTTTGACAAATAATTTCAAAGTCGTCTACTACAGTATTATCGTATGAGGGAAAGGGTTAAACAGTACATTCTTATAGTTGTTTACACTAGGTCTGCAAACTAGTCCAGGATTCAATCACCATAGACATAATAATTATGCAATCACCAACAAAATATGAGACATGTGCGCACGGATTGTGTGCGCATATTAAACGATCGAGTAGCTTATTCAATAATATATCCAGATAAGTTCAAATATGTCCACTTGTCTGTCTGAATATAAGAAAATTTTTTTTTTAAAAAAAGCCTTAAACCTGTTTAAATTGCTTCCATTATGTCTGAGTATGCCAAATCGGTAAGTGATCACGAGAACCCTATATATAGAACAACACTATATTGAACGATGTACGCGTACTTTTAATTGTGTTCAGCAAACACGTATTGCGCATTCTTTTCAGTTCCTTGTCAACTATAATAAGATCTATTGGTATTTTTATTTGGAACTTTAGTTAAAAAACGAAAAAGAAACAAAACAAGCATGAACATGGAATTAATAAAACAATTTGAAAACAGTAGTTACAATGCAATTATGTAACGGCGATATATTGAGACTAGTCTGCACACATTAATTATAACGCAAAAAGGACTAAATATATATATGTGCATTATTATGCATATATGAAAATCTAGCTTCATTCCCGAGTTCCTTCCGTCTCATCAGTGCTCTAGATAAACAGTGTTTTGTATGTTCTAAAAATCGTTATTTAACCCTTAAACCATAAGTTGTGGGTACTCAAAAGAATGAGGAACTGTAGTCGGTTACCTGTCCTTGTTTAGCAGGTACTCATTAGGTGGCGCTGACTCCGAACGGGTTCTTACTTGACGACAATGTCTTTATACAAATCGGTTTGCGTTACGAAGATTATAATTTATTGAATTTAACAAACTGTCATGAGGCATAACATATCGGAGATATTGTTTTACTGTAAACCGCTTCGATGAACAATAACGTCTGCGTAACGATAACATCCGAAGTCATCCGCAGGAGATTACGGTTCGTCATTGCAGACTCATTGTGACGCATAAACAACAGTAAACTGTTGTAAATAGCAACTATATTCAATAACTTTGTTGTATACCCTGTCAGAGCTGTTTAATATTGTTGTCAAGATGTGTTCATCTTAAGATCCCGAAATAACTTATTAGCATTAGGTAAGAACATGCGTCTTGTCACAGGGTACTCCAGTTTTATATTTACTAGCGGAATCGAACCCGGTGCGCTCAGTTTCAAATCCCTTATTGTACGCGCACACATCTGATAAAGTTTGCACGGTCATGTATTATGTTGGTATATCATTTTACCAGTTAATTTGTTTTCATACATGCACCATGAACACACCATACACAATATTTTATCCAGTCAAATAAATTGTATTCGTATGAGAATGTAGACTGAGGAATAGCAATAGTTAACTTATTCATGATACATTGGTTCTAAGCTAGGTAATGTACCCTGACCAATAACATTCCGCCATGGCCGCCGCGACTGGGGATCGAACCAGGGACGCTAGTCACGGCGGATTTTCAGTATCTTAAGTGAGCGATATATTCCCTTCATGATTCTTTTACTTAAAATACAAACGCACCCTGGAGCGAACGCCAACGCTCGTCTCTTTTTTGCTATGTCAAATAATGATTATCATGTGACATGGTACAGACATGTGTCCAAGTTTCCTTTGAAAATATTGAACGGTTTTTGAGTTATGAGGCTAGGTTAAAGTTTGTGACGACGCAAAGGTATTTACAATAGCACGACCTTTTTACTTCGGAAAACATACGAGTTAATAAGGCGACACACACACACACATATATTAAAAATTAACAAGTATTCGCAGAAATACATGTGTCGCCAGCAAATTAATTAATCAAAAAGCGTAATAGACAAACAAATTAAAAGAAATCATTGAGCCAAGACAGACGACACAAGAAGAACATATATACCATCACGGATCAATTTAACAGTCAAGCAGCATGTACGCATGTGTTCGAAACGATAAGGTAAAGGTATTGCATGTTGTTTTGAATGTACAACACCTAATGACAATTTCCGATTTTGTAGATTAGTATATATTGCATTTAGTTTACAAAATGTATTACCTTCCGTGTATTCATATGTAGCAGTTTCTGTGGCAAGAACCAACAGTGACAGAGCATTGTAACTGAAAGGCAATTAATATATTTTTATTCAGGTATTTATTACTAGGAACTTTTAAAGTAATTACAAATTAAGTGTGTATGATTGATAAAAATTGACATACATAGGGTCAATCCGGATATTGACGTTATTTTGTTTATAACTCGGAACCTGTGCCTTTTCGCTCTCGTGTCTTCGTACTTATTTATAGAACGATAACATACAATGGTTCTATTAAGAGGTTAACCTAGTTAATTGCCAAAATAAAAGAAGATTATTTTCGCATGCGCAGACGACCAACCCAAACTTAAGTTCACACTACAAATATACAGGCTATCAACAGTGGGACGATTAATAATTGAAAAGAAGTATGCAACCAGGTTAATTTTGTGATTTCTGTTTTCTAGTAAGATATGTTTTGGAAAAAGACCGGACACTTCCAAAATTATTTCTGCTAGAACTTCTTATTAATAAGTAATTTCTTCTATTTAAAGAAGAGACATATCTAATATCTTTTTATATTTCTGTTTGAACTGGGTGTACTATCGCAAAGATAAACCTTGCATTCTCTAATGCTTAAAACCAATTCTTTGTTTTCAAAGTCAACGATTAAAATGAACCAACATTATTTTCAGAAAGTTGCGTCCAGTGAAATCCAGATCAGTCTATCAATTAGCAACATCTTATCTGGATTTTCCCAATTGTTAGCCACTGAGTAGATAGTTCTAGCACTTACCAGACTGTGGATGTGTTGACTGGTCAGTTTCACTTTGCCTGGAGTTTGGAAGAATATTAAATAGCGTTAAAGAAGGGTATTATAATTAAGTTAAATTCAAACCAAATTTTTAAATTGCAACCTTTTTGTATACTTACCAAAGCGCTTTGATAACAAAACCCCACATCGGAAGTTTTTTGTCTGTTAGTTTGTATGGTCTTTTACGTCACTGTCAACATTGTGAAAGGAATAAGAACATAAGAGCAATGGCACCTACATCTGCACTGTTTACAAGGGGGTCAGTATTGCCCCTAAACCAGAGTTATCAAAATATTTTTTTAGTTGCAACCATTTCACGCCAATCCCTCGGTATATGCGTGCACGCCAGAGAGTAATAACAGAATGAGTTTCAACCTAAATGCAGTTGCCATTTATTAAGACTCAAGATGTAGTAATTCCACTAAAAGGGCATACATTAAACGTGAAGATGCAATACTTTATAAACAATCTTTTTGATTAATAACAGATTTTACCCAAATGTAGTTGCCACTTAATATGAAGACACACGATATAGTAATTACACTTAAAAGGTTAACATAAAACGTGAAGTTGCAAGACTTATAAACAAACTTGTTGACTAATAGCAGATTCGACTCCCCAGATAATGTTGCCATTTATGAAGACACAATATGAAATTATCCCACCAGAAAGGCATACATCAAAAGGTGAAGATGCTAGAATTATACACACTTTTTGAGAGTGGTTTTCTCACCGTAAAAGACTGTTAAAAGCAAAGAACTCCCCGGAGAGATAGAGTAGATGGACATGATGACCTATGCAAAATATTAGCATTGGTTTTAAAGTGTGTGGTGACAAAGTCTTTGGAGTGTTGACTCGAGGCGGCTTCTGACATAAATATATAATAAACTTATGTTTGTATTTTCACCGCACATGCAACTTTAATCCTTTGCGAACGCTGTAAATCATAATCAGCTGCTGTGCAGTCTTATTTCGGTCAACATTTTTCGGTGTTCAATTGTTATCCCATAAACATACATGACGTCCAAGAAGTATTTTGAAAACGTTGTAGCACAAGGTGGAACTGCTTATTATGAGAAATGTCTTCTTTTGCCATTATATTTTAACTTTATTCAAGAGTTATTTCATTATAGAGATTCCATAGTAATGATTGAAAGTCTTCAAAGTCGTCTGCTGCAGATATGTTGTATGTGAGAATAGGTTGGACTGGCTTTGGATGAATGCATATATAAATTACCCGGAATGTTATCTTAGATTGAATGCCTATTAATGGAATAACTTGTGAATCTCTTCTTTTTTAATATTCAATTTGAGTATCCGATTGGACGCAATGTTTGGTATAACCCTAGTTCGATATAAGGAGTTATTACCCTTACTGGCGTGGTATCATCTCAAAAAACATTCTTTCAGCATGCCTTCAAGATATGGTTACATAAACAGTGACAAAACCCGAAACTTTGATCAGGAGGCCCTAACGGTAGCAACATCTATGATCATAATGCCCAATCTCAAACGGTAGCAGCCGTCCTACATGGGACGATGTCAATTAGAAAGGCATCGGAGGTGTTTAATGTACCGCAACCTACTATAGGGAATAGGATAAGAGGGAAGCATGCATTGGAAGCACATCTAACGGAAGACCCCTCATGTTTCTAGGGATATCGTACTCGAGATCGTTGAGTCGGTTTGGCTGCCAGAAGAGTGATTGGTTTAAAAAGGAAACAACTGTTGTTTAGAACAAACGTGCCGTTGCCACACAGCCGGTAAACAACTGGTGGCCGGGCGTTGGCGGGGAGTCAAACGCTGACATCCAGACCTGGTAATTAAGAAACACAAGCACCTACCTCTACAAAAGTACACACGATGAATAAGGAGGTGGTGCAGTGCTATTTCCAAGATTGAGGTAAACTCTTTTGCATAATCGACGGAAGGTCTTTCAGTGGTTTTAACATTAATGCTCAAATGACACTACAAAAGGCACTAATATGGGCAAAAGATGAAAACATTTACATTCCTTCACTTACAACACACCACTTGCAGCCTCTTGATGAAGCTTATTTTGGTCCTGTCAATACACAGTACAATTAGGCATGTTCGCAACTTTTGCAAGATTAATCTTTTAACAGTAATTCAAAGCACAAGTCTCCAAACTAACTGCCTTTTCCCAAGTCTCCGAACTTACAACACAGGGCTTCCGACAGACGCTCCAATCGGAAGCCAACGAACCATGTCTCCGAACCAGTTACGAAAGTCTCCCAAGCAATGGCCCAACCATCTCAACAAATGGCAAAATATCACGGTCTTCTGCTACATTGCTGTTCAAATTTTCCTCCCCATCTCCTTAGAAAAGTAGAAGGGACCAACCGGGCAAAAAGGAAATCTTCTGTTACCATGACAGATAAACAACTCCAAATAAAACAATACAAGCATTCAGACCTGCTCAAAATGTTCTGTACTAATTGTAAATCGTTTTATGGGCAACTGACAGATGACAGGTGTGGGAAAAGTAATGCCTTTACATCAAATGTTCGTACATCAGCAATAGGTGACCATTAGAAATCAAAGCCAGTAACGCTACAGAAGCGAAACAGGTTTCAAGTGAAGATAAAATAAATACAGAGGCAAGAAAAGCCCTCAAATCCCTGAAATCGAATGAAAGAAGCCGACTCAGATACCTATTAAGAAATGCACATGCTTTAGCAAAATATAATCGTTCTATTTCTGATTCTGTGTGATTATGTGAACTTGACAAGGCTAAGCAAATAGACATAGGGGTTACCTACATAAATGGCCAGGCTGCTCTGCATTATATTCATAGCATTTCTAAATATGAAAAAACAAGACAGTATTTTTGTTCGAAACCGTTTCTTTTTGGCATTCATGATGGATGGCACAACATATATTTCCAGCAGTGAAGTAGTTTATTTGAGGTGTGTTCAAAGGTGCTGTATATACAAATGTTTGAATATAGGATCGCCTACTTCTACATCATCAGAAGATTTATACAGACATGTGTGTGATGATTTCCGTGAATACTGAATTAAATTGATTCATATCTTTTACTGCCATAATAGAGATATAAAATAAATATTACTATTAAGATTTAGTTTTAAGTGTATGTCTACTTTAACATTATTTGTATTGATTATAATGCATCCAATTAAATTTCCAGATAGGCCATAGGCTAGAACTTGCCTTCCGTAATGTGGCGAAGAAACACAAATCATATGATAAATTGTTAACTTTATTAATTGGACTCCCATTAGTTCTTTACAAAAAGTCACACAAATAAAACTGGATTAATAAATGCTATCACAGTGATACCAAATAAAGCTGTCAAAGTGATAGCAAAAGTGTAAACAATTCCACCAAAAGTTACTGGAACAAGATTACCACATGTTTTCCGTAGTATAGGAGCTCTATTCAAAACCTACCAAGCTTTTGAGGTTCATCTATCAACAGCCGGTCATACCAACCCAAAGGCAGAGGGTCTTTACACAATGATGACAGATATGCATTTACCTCGTTTTTATATGCGAGTACTTGTATAATATATAAGTCTGCTACATTTTGAAGGGGTAAAACTTAAGGAGACAAAAAAGGCATAAATGGCATTAGACACATTTTGCACATTTGAATTATAGACATGTTATGCTCCAACTTGCTGTGGAACTTTGAAAAACTAGTATATATAGTTGTATGTCTGATGAAGGTAATACCAATAGAGTTTTGAATGCAATTGCAGCAATAAACTAAAAGTTTTTAAAATTATTGTAATACTTTAAAAAATTTTAGTATGTGTCTTAATTTTATAAATACTGTTTATCTTCAATACAAAGTAATGCCCCTTACATGCCTTCTGTGAAGGATGCTCTGAACCAGGCCATGCGCCTTTCATTAACACTACATAAGGATGATGCTACTTTGTCTGAAAGTATGTACTGGGCGGAGTGCACAATGGAAATATTGGAGGAACAGGAAGGAAGGTATGAATAATACAGATTATTAAACCATGCATTCCTAAAACATGTTATACATTCAGTAAATGTGACCTGTCTAGTGTTTCTTCTTAACTATTGAGTTTGAAAATGTTTTTATTTTCAAGGATATAATACAATTAAGTCTTAGTATTTTAATTATATCAGGAAAAGTGAAGCACTTGTTGAACTTCATGACACCAGATCATACAGTACAGTTACACTAAGGGGTAGTGTTCCTCAAATGAAATATACATATATGACATTCTGAATGGTTTTGTAAACGCAATATGAAAGATGCCAGACATGTTGTTAATGCCACACGCATTTTGCATTTTGGAAAGTGGCCCGTTGGATCATCTGAGGTGCAAGGTAACCCTGGTGTTCAAATAGTTCTGTTTCAAAAAGTATGTTTATCAAAAATAATCTTGCATGTTTAGGATACAGATGCCAACAAAAATGTTCCTTTCAAAATGTTTGAATATTTGTTTCTATGTGTACATTGTTGGTGTTTGTGCTTTGTTTATTCATTAAGCTTCATGATTTGATGTTTTGATTTTCTTTCTATCATTTTTGTTTTGCTTTTAAAAAAGATCCATAACCATATTTTTAGAAAAGATAATCAATAAATGATCACAAAATATAAAAAACTTGTAATGAGTGTAGGATTTGTATAAGAAATGTACATTTGATAAATGGTACTATTTAAATATACAAACAATATCAGGTATATCAATTTAGCACTTATTTCAAAGGGTCAGCATCTATTAAAATATGAATTTTATTAATTTATTCTAGAATTTGGTGAAGAAGGAAAAATGATCCTGAAGCACTTCCAGAAAAGCAAAGAAAGAGAATCGGCATGTAATGATATTCCTGCAACCACTGTTATGAATGAATGGTACATCCTGAAAAAGATTGAAGTGAAGATGTAAGTTAAAATCCATTATAAAATTATTTTATTACGTTTGAACTGTTAAACTTATGCATTGTGACTGTAGCCATGCTAACAGTTGGACGAACATTTATATAATATAACAGGATTCTAAAATTATTATGGATACACACACAACAATATTTGTTGATATTGACACTCAATCCCTTTTATTTGTTGAATACTATATTGGTTTGTATAGCATTTTTCCTTTTTATATTATATTTATACTTGTAGGTATATCAACTTTCTTCTCTGACATGGGATAGGGTACTAACATATGAATCAGGTTTGAACCAGATCACATTGATCAATAACTTGATGCTTCCCTCTACAAGTGTTAAATGTGAGACGGCCTTCTCCCAGCTTAAACTGTTGAAAACTTGTAGAAGGGCAAGGCTTGGTCCTACAGTACTGAATGACTTGTTGACTGTTAAGATGTTGTCTCCTACAGTAGATACATTTGATCCAGAGCCCGTTATTGATGTCCGGTTAGTTAGTATTTATATATTGCATTCCCATTGTCAGTGATTTTTAATTTTGATTTATCAAGTATTTATTCACCCTGATTTAATGAGTGAAAACATAATAATATGCAGAACCAATAAGGAAAAGAACTTATCAATTAATAATTTAAATAACGTGTTATCCGTGGTGTGTATGTTCTTCTTTTTAAACATCAATTATAAACTTAATCGTTAGTCAAGATGAAGAAAACCTAGACACAAAAAACAAACCCTTGGAAAAGAAAACAGATAGAAAAACAAGGGACATTTTGAAAACTACTGTAATTAGAGAGAGACATATGAGAGCAGGTAGAAACTGAAACAATAATACACCAATTCTCTTACAGGGTGACTCAATCATGGGAAGGCGACCGACATACAGGATGTCTCGAAAAGAACAAGTATCTAAGGTCACTGAAGTTGTTGATGTGATCCCTGTCCTAGTTCAAACAGTTATTTCTAGCCAAGATGAAAGTGACAATGTTGAGACAGCCTATGAAACTGAGTCTGACATTGTGTGAACAAGATGTTGATAGTATGTGTGATAAAATTAATGATGATATTGACTACGATGAAAGCTGTTTTGACTTCCAGGATGAAATGATCAACTTCCAAAAACCTTTTGAGTTTTCTAGAGAATAAATATAATATAAAAACAAAACATAGATACTTTAATGAATGTCAATAGTAATGCTACAATAACAATTCTTTTGTCAGAAAATAATTGGTTTTTCTTTCGGTACGATATACATATGTTTTGTCAGGCAACTTTTAACCATGATATGCCGTATTTGACTTTCGGGAAGCCTGCAGCTTTGTTAATGTATCTAAATTAGTTGAACGAACTTGATAGAGACACACCAAAGGCACATTTGTGCAAAATAATTATCACATCGAGCCAGAACTTTTAGACAAGAAGATTTTTAAAGTTTTGGCATTTTCCCCTTTTCCGATAACGAAGCGACCACATGTGTGCAGTTTTACTGCAATGGAACCATTGGTTTCAGCGGAGATGTTGTTTAAAGAATTTGTTGACGGCGCACGATGGACAAAAGGCGATAATCAATTTGGATAAAAGTAACAAATTTTATCTGCAGATAGCATGAAGGCCATACACAATTTAACCTTAATGCGCTGTGCAAATTTCATTCATGCGAATGATCGAGGCTCGACGATAAAAAAAACCTTGTTTACTGGAAACAACAAATGGTCCTATATCTAGAGAGTCTGTCACCGTGTGTATCTTAAATGACGCATACTTTTTTTTCTTTCAGACTGTAGTGAAAGATAGGTAGACGTTGTAATATATCTTCTGGGAAATGTTATATTATGTTGTCATATTTTACCGACAACGTCTATACTGCGAACAAATTACTATGTGACAAACACTATGCTTGTACATGTGACTTTACTAGTACACTATCCTCGATAACCGACATTTGGAAAAAAAAATAAAATAATGGCAATAACGATCACAAATAACTACCTTTTAGTCATATCCGATCTCAGTCCAACTAGTATGACTAGATCGTTAACCCAGCCGCATCGGTGGTGTAGAGGAATAGCAACCGCCTCTGTCGCGGAGTCGAACATCAGACTAGTAAAACAAAATACTTTAAAAAACGATAGTTATGCCTTTCCCACCATATGGCGCTCAGTCCTGTTGGGTTAGAAATTCGGTAAAAGCACTTTTATTTTAAAACGTCAGGGAAAATCTTGATTCCTGTACCAGTAAACGAACGATTCCTCCCCTAATGAGCTATAACATATCCAGTTAATTGTACATCTGGGAACTACGACATTTTAACTTGAAGTTAACCTGCAAATATTCAGAGACGCTGACAATGCTTGGTCATAACCGTTGTAGTTGTCGTTGTGCTTAGGTTATTTGTCCTAAAGGATCCCATCTGTCCGAATTGTGTAATCCCCTGTTATCAAATTTAAATATAATATACCTATTTATAAGATTTGGTGTCAATTATTGTCTTTCCTGTCCATTAGCAATACGCTGAACTATAACAAACACACATTACTGTTAAAATCGATAATGGGAAGTTGAAAGGGCAGTGACGTCATAAAATAACCTCATACGTCCCTATACATGTACAGCGCGACGTAATAATTCTAACGAAGACGATTAAGAATCCTTTACCTAATATGCTTGTTTGACCATTTCCATTTCAGTTTGCACCATAAGATTTTGATAACCTATAAGTAAAATTGTCAAAATCATCTCCTAATGAAAGTGAAATTATTGAATAATAACCTATGACTAAAAGTGGCTAACATTGTGGCAAAAGGAGAAATTGCTCGTTTTGAAACCCTAAGGGTTACAGCTGAAACATCGACAGTAAAGTGAAACGTAATATAGACGGTTTTGCCAAAAAAAAAAAAAATATATCTTAAGAAAATTGTCAAAAGCTAAAAGTAGCCACACAAGTTTACAATCACGTAACTCTATTATAAATATCATGAGTTAATAAGGAAAACCGATGTTATGGCTTTTTTCACCTGTATTATGTGCTCTGCATTAGCTGTATAACAATAAAGGAATAAAGGGACTTGGAATAAAGGGACTTGATGTTTATTCTCATATTAATTCAGTGATACCACTTTATGTAAAGGATATGGTATGTCGTTGAAACTCTACTCTTATGCTACTAAAATATCATTTACGCTTTATGAATTATTGAACGGTTAGCATGCATCTATGAGTTATAATCTTGTTATACTAGATTATAAATTTCCCAAAATTTGATTAAATTTCAGACTTTTTCGAGCCTTGATAGTGCAAGCGGGTTGTCGACACTTTATAACAGCCTAACCCTTTTGTTACAAAAACTGTTTCAAATGAGGGAACTAGAAAAAGACCAAACCGAGAATATTTTTCACCATCGAAGAAGATTAAAATCAGTCTTGAAATCCCGAAATGTTATCAATATATGCAAGCTCCTTCAGGTGAGCGCAGCGGTTTTGAAGACACTTCTATCAATCACTATTCATTTACATCCCGTCATAGACACGTGGGTTTTCTTGGACCACCGACGAGCGGTAAATTGCTTTTGTATTTATACACATGACTTTATACTGTAGAAAGCTCATATGGTACATATTTATGTGAAGAGCATGTCTTCATGTATTGAAAGGGAGACATATGCTCAAAACCAAACATTTATTCTTTTCTAACTGTTTGTTAGCTTTTTTTCCAGACATACTTTAACAAAATGTCCTTATCAACCCCTTTAAACGACTTTTCACATTATTGTTACTAAAAGAGAATTGTGTCATAATAAACAATTTTCCTCCTTTTATGACAATGTTTTCATCTATATTGTATTATCTTAGAGCATGTCGATAACTGTACCGATATATTTTCAAAGTCATTTGTGGGAAAAGGGGTAACAGTGTTAAATGAGTGTGCAATGCGCGATCCCATATTGTAGATCTTTTAAATAAAAGTAATTGCCACAGATAACGGTCTAAACAAACTTAGCAACTTGTTATACAATCTAACACTTTCTAAGAAATACAAAAAACTTAGTTGGCTACACCATGACGCTTCCTTAATTTCCTTGTGATATTAAGCATCTCAAGATAGACAATTTCGAGACTTTAGACAATAAAATAGTGTTTTGTATAGACTTAATTTATTTCGGTTACATGCAACACTACAAATTATGTGTACTGATGTGCAAGTTAACACATATAGGAATCTCATACTCATATTGCCCTCGTTTCGTAGCGAATAAAGTTAACCGTATATTATGGGAAAAACCAACGTGATTACCAATTTCAACTCGTCCTTAAAACTCGTCAAAATGTATTGCTTTTGTTATAACTATATATTTATCTTATTAAGAGCAATACCTTAAATGAGTGAATATTTAAGTTGATTGAATGTTCTCTTCAACACCCATGCGGAAAGCAAACACCAATCATTGATACGTCCATGCTGGCGCTTTTAAAAATAATCTATCATATTCAAGTATATTTGAAAATTTGTGCACTGAGTCACGCTTTCAAAAGTGAATGCAGTTTCGTTGAAAGACATGCCTTTAGACAAGTTTGACCATCACACATAGTGTAGTACAAGAACGGCGTGATATAACTAAACAATTGTTTAAAGTGGCGCATATTACCATACAATGAAACGAAAGTCCCGGAATCCGCACTGCACGGTTATTAGTCGAACAGTTGTTAATGGTCATGCCGGCGACTGAGAGGTTTTTGTTTCCGTTAATTACGAAGGATATTTGAATGAGAATGGAGAACACCTGCTTGAGTTCTGTTGAATTAACAATCTTGTCGTAGGAGGAACATTATTTCCACACAAAGACATCCATAAACTTACATGGGTTTCACCAGGAGGAAGAACGTCAAATCAAATAGACCATCTATTGATAAATGGAAAATGGAGAAGATCTCTGCAAGATGTGAGAGTACGGCGGGGTGCAGATGTAGGAAGTGACCACCATCTTGTCACAGCTAACATCAAACTGAAACTACAGAAGGCATCAGCACCAAACAGAGTGAGAAGGTATGACATTGGCAAACTAAAAGATCGAAGAACTGCAAATGATTTCAACATAGAGCTTAAAAACAGATTTCAGCTATTAGAAACTAGAAATGATGATGCCACAGTAGAAGAACGCTGGACTCAGGTAGAAGAATTATACACCAAGGCTAGCGAAAAGGTTCTGGGATTTAAAAGGCAAATTCATAATAGTGGATCACACCATCAACCTGGAAACGTATTGACAAGAGAAAGCAATTTAAGAAGAAGATATGTAGTACACACTCAGAACGATTAAAAGACAGACTGAAGGTACAATACTCTGAAATAAACAAGGAAGTAAGGAAAGCCACCAGAAAAGATCGGCACCTTGTAGAAGACATGGCAAAAGAAGCTGAAAATGCTGCTTCAGATCAAAGAATGGGCGATGTCTTCCAAATAACAAAGAAGCTGTGTGGAAAGAAAAGTAATATCAACATCCCAGTAAGAAATAAGCAGGGCACACTTTTGACATCAGAGAAAGAACAATAATCAAGATGGACAGAACATTTCAAAGAGGTTCTGAACAGACCTGACCCTGACGTAACACCTGATATAACAGAGGCTGAGGTAGACTTAGATATCAACCTAGACACACCAACTAAGGAAGAACTAGTGAAAGCAATTAAAAACCTAAAAAACAACAAGGCTCCTGGAAAAGATCAATTATCAGCAGAACTTTTTAAAACAGATCCATCTTTAGCTGCTGATATACTGCTACCAATATTCCAGAAAATTGGGCAGAGTAACACCATCCCAAGAACCTGGACAGAAGGCAACATCATCAAGCTACCAAAAAAAAGGTGATCTTTTAAATTGTAACAACTGGAGAGGCATCACCTTACTCTCAATACCAAGCAAAGCATTCAGCAAAATTTTGATCAATAGAATAAAGACTGCTGTAGATAAAGAACTGAGACAAGGACAAGCCGGATTTAGAAAAGGAAAGAGCTGAAATTACATGCTGAGATGTTTGAAATCGCCTAAAATTCGATTTGCAAACTTTTCACGTTTTGTCTTCTTACCAGAGTGAGTTCGATCAAAGTCTGGTCAAGTATAGTTTGTGATCGAACTTGTCTAAACATGAACATTTACAATATGTACATCACACTGTCGATTAATGATCAATACAAACAAACATGTAGTGATGCGAAAGGACACATGCGATCAAACATGAAACAAAATGATGGAAATTGACTATTGAGTGACCATGGTGCTAATGCCTCAGTCACATTTGCTCTACGGCTAGGATACGGCGGCCGTAATTCCTCTCAATCAGGGTCACCCTATGGCGTATACTATCTTATGACTATTGCGCGGAGTTATAACTTGTTCATTTCTATGTTTGCCGTAGAAATGAGAAACACCGTAACGATGCCGAAGAGCGCCCGGATTATTTTGAATTTGTGGAGACAGTACACATGCGGCTACCGTACCGTCCTTGAAGTGATGCCGCTCGGTCGCCTTACGGCATCCATGCTGCGTCCGTAATATTAAGAAAGACACCAAGGCAGACGCTAGCGGACCTTCGCCTGGGAGCACACCGGATGTCGCGGACAATTCCGGTGTTATGAAACTCATTCCAAAGTCTCCTTATGTATTTCTAACAAAAGACTTCTTTTATTTTTATGTACCGAATATGATGTCATTCGACATTCGCGGCATTATACTCATTGGCCTTACTGTACATTAACATAGTACAACTACAACCGTATTGTTATTGTTATAATATCCCGGTTACAGTAGATAATTAAAATTTTGCTTTGAAAGTATTAAGTGCCATTTTTGATGTATTTCTGTCTTTTTCTTTGTTTATTGTGGGTTAAAAAGATAAAGCAGACACTGGGTGATATGCAACTATTCCATACGTTATTTTACAAGTAAGATCACAGGTTCTTATAAGGTCCCATGTTATTGCTCTAAATGGTCCAAATATAATTTTTCAGCAGTTGAGAGCTGCCTCCGACAATGGCACTCGAGCGGCATCACTGTTGTGATAGTGTTTGGGGTGTATTCGTAGCTCTGCCAGCACGGTTCTCCCTATGGGCACGTTGTGCACCCTGTATGTCGGCGAGGTAGCCTGCATCCCCCATGCCCCTGGACCGGTCCGATTGCTCTACGTCAGGGTTGGCATTCTGCAGGTTGGGAAAGCGGATCCACATCAGGTTATAAATTGTCACACACGCCTTGATTTTGCTGGATGTCTCGGGGTTGGCCGTGATGGTGGTGAGAAGGCACCGGAAACGGTTTGCAAGGATGCCGTAAGCATTCTCAATTACTCCCCGGGTTCGGGAACACCTGTAATTGAACATCCGTTAATCGTGCGTGAGGTTCCTGTGGGAGAAGGACTTTACAAAGTATGTTCGCAGGGGGAATGCGTCATCGCCGATTATGAAGCATGAAGTTGTCGTTGGGAAACCAAGTCGGGCTCAAGTGGAATACCGGTTAAAAATCCCTGCATCAGAGGCAGCTCCTTCCG
>JAUELF010046935.1:0-16956 GCA_031471495.1 Clinocardium nuttallii
CTCTCTCTCTCTCTCTCTCTCTCTCTCTCTCTC
The DNA here is from genome assembly GCA_031471495.1 of Clinocardium nuttallii. Taxonomy (NCBI): domain Eukaryota; kingdom Metazoa; phylum Mollusca; class Bivalvia; order Cardiida; family Cardiidae; genus Clinocardium; species Clinocardium nuttallii. The sequence continues at coordinate 34 of JAUELF010046935.1, forward strand.
TCTCTCTCTCCCTCTCTCTCTCTCTCTCTCTCTCTTTCTCTCTCCCTCTCTCTCTCTCTCTCGCTCTCTCTCTATCTCTCTCTCCCCTCTCTCCCCTCTCTCTCTCATTCCATTTAGAGTAAGGTTCATCGCAATTTCACTGTGTGTGATTAGTTGCTCCATTGGTAGGTTGAATGTTCATTGGTCGTTCATTGATGGTCGGATTTAATTCATCATCGTCCTTTTCCTAGAAAACCAGAAACCTTAGAAGATTAAACGAACATATTAAGGTTAACTCGTTTAAACTTGGATATCGTCAATCAAGCGTTGCCTGATACGGTTAGGGATTACTTCATACCGTTTTGGTATGGGCAAAACACCGATACAATCCAAATGGTCTACCATAAGTCAGACTTGTTTTTGTAAATCTTTGAACTAAGACCACGCCACGTAATATTTTACTTATGTCTCCTTATAATTGCGTTTTCATTTCCAGTGTATATCATTAGGGAATAGTCTCGTGAGACTCATTTACTGGATTTATTTCTGACCATGTACGTTTTGTTTACATTTGCCAGCACTCAAAGTTGTTGATTGATATACACTCTTTACGGATGGGTAAATGGAATGCAGCCAAACTAACAACCGTTGATGTCTGAAACTAGTGCTTGCATCAGCATCTTCATTTTGGAAGAAGCCTAAGAGTTTTGAGACATTATCTTACCTAAATATGATGTTATTATAATACCATTTTAAACAGAAATATTGGAAACGTCTTGTTAGCCTTTCATGAGTTTTGAAGTCAGGCGTGAATACATTTAAGCAACGTATTGATCTATTAAAGCTTTACCTGCCTCGCATATGATACTGCGCCTTCGTCCGGTTTTACACACTGGTTAAACAAATATACCAGTAGTAACGTTATACAACTGGCTGTGCAGCTTTGATTACAGTCTTACTTTAAAGGTTCTGAGCTCAAGGTTATAGCTAATTATGACTCTAAGATGAAATTAGAATAGTAATTTCACTTTTAGAACAATGATCGTGTATTCTTCATTGTTAAACCGTAGGTCTACACAGTAAGCCAAATGACTGATTTCAACTGTATTGCCCTGTTCTTTTGAACTATTTATTTTATCACTTTGTTGTCAATCTAAGAATTCATCACCAGTAAAGTATTCCATCGACAGTAGAGTGGCCAAAGATCGTCAGTTTCAGGCTAAGGTTTTTTAAAACATGTACTTACATGATGACTGTCTGTGCTTTGCGACACCAACGCCTCGTCGTCTGAAATATCAAATACAGATATAAACACTGCGTCTAAGATACGTGAAGCATCATGCAAAATGGGCTATTAATCCACGTTTGATTGTTCGCACAACAAAGAGTAAAGAGAATAAGCGAGTTCGCCTAATGTCGGCAACGTATTAACTGCAAAACATCATATTTTAACCGGACCAAGAAGTTTCATGTCAACAAGTTTCAACAATACTTTAGTTGAGCCCTTCCATTGAGTTAAGTACACTTTGACATTTCTAAACCGTTTAAATTATTTCTAAAGAATTTAACAAAAATAAATCTAATAATCTGCTACTCCTCTTTCATTCAAAAAATATAAGAGTGTATCCGTGACAATGAAACGTGATCACAATGTTCCTTTGCCAATCAATGAAGACGTGCAGCGTACTTTAAGTAATAGACACTCCTTATGTATATGTTGGCAGTTAATACTTACTTATGCTGTGAACGCCACTGTCATCTGAAAATACATATGAATAACGTATAACACTTTTAATGCTGTATGTTTAGAATTGACCTGTCCAGCTTTGCAATTGGAAAAGTGAAAAGCCATTTCATGGGAACCCGAGATGGTTCAGATGAACAGCCAGATCGAAAATGGATGTAAACAAAAAAGAACAAATAATTTAAAGATAGGCACTACGCTTATATTAACCACGTTTTCTAAAGTGGCCTTTATTGCCTCGCAGTATAAAACCTTCGTTGTACGGATATTAGCAAAGTATAACGTTATTGTCTCTTTCTTGTTGTTATTTATATTGTGCTACGTTTGTTAGGCATTTAGGTAGTGCTTTTGTTCTCCTTGTTATAAAGCGATTTACAAACTAAAATGGAACACACTATATCATGAACTAATTATTTCCTCTAAATTGCCCTTCCTCTTTAAAAATATATTTACATATCCTAATAAGAACATGTATAAGTCTACATATGTGATACTAGGTTAAAACTCAAAGAAATGAATCCAACAAGAAACCAGGCACTGAGCATAAAGTACATAAGTACTCTCTTGATCTAACTTACGAATCAGTCAAATAACATATGAAATCGTACCGGTCTGTTGTGGCGCCCCACTTCGTCCTTTTGGTTCACGACAAGAAACTGTATCCCGACTCATCTGTGCTTTTTCTAGGAAATTATTTGTAAACTGTTTCATATCGTTCAGCCTATTTATAAGCTGGTCCAAACCCTTTAAGTTTCCTTCCAGAGCATGGATTTCGTTAATCAATGAATCCATGTCGTGAGGAACACCTTTGAACATCTCACCACGTAAATCATTTTCGTATCTTAAAGCATTTTCATAACACACATCAATGGTTTTCTTCGAATATTGACAATCTCTTGACATATTTCTCGGTGAAATCTCGATGTTTCGGAATGTATTTATATGGCGCTGAAGTAAAGAACCATGAACATATCAATACATACCACAGACTGTTTGGAAAAAAATATCTATTTTCTATAGTTATGTGTTTACCATGAGGAATATAAATCTCAATATATATGTATATTGTTACGCAAATTTTAAACTTTCGGCATTGCAACCTTTTTGAAGTTATTGTACTGGCATGTATCTTACTATTCTAATACGTACAGTACCTAGTGGGTTTATATATTTAGTATTGAAACAGAAAGATACATTATAGTAGCGTAGAGTTAATTAATTTCAGATCATGAAGAAGGCATCTGGGCCTAGAGCTTGACTTTGGAATATACATATATACAAGTGAAATAAAAGTGGTGCACGAATATCACGGACACAGGCTACACTTATTGACGTTTTGCTCGTTTTACTCGTGCATATGTTACCCTCAATTGGTATATTACGTGCATATTGCGTACTACTGCTACGTGTAATTTTAGGCAGTGCTTTTGTCATGGCCATCCTTCTTCATACAATAAATGTGTTTTAGTAAATCTATGTAAGCATATACGGTGTATAGTATTAACCAATCAACCATAACCGATGTACATTGGGTCGATCTTAAAAAGATGTATAGGTTTCACAAGTGTTAATAAAGTTATATAGTTATATGATTAAAAAAAACCAGATAATCAAAGAAACAAAAATATTTAAAAAACCCATTGTTCAAATTGGCGTAAAACTCCAAAACAATCAATCAAATTATCATCTTTAACAGTTTTAAAGACAAATTAGAGAAGGGTGCGAACTAATGTACGGATCAAGTAGAAGGCGTCATCAATATCATTAATACAATAATCATGATGTTATGCTTTTTGATTGTTGGACTACCAGATTGCCAAACCTTTGATTGTATCACACGTAGACAGAAACCAAACAATTCTGGAAAACACGATAAGTTATGTGTTTATATAAATGATGATACACGGAGGACAAACTTATTCCAAGATTAGACTGCATCAAAATATTATACTTATGGCTTTGATATTGGACCTTTTTCTTCCATACGAAAAGGAATAAAACATCTGTCGAACGTGCATGCATTGATATTGCACAAACATCCTTTTACCGTGTCCCTGAGGCTGGAACTACTGCATTGTGCAAAAACCATACAAAGCTTCAAATACATTTATATTTAAGACCAGCCTACAATGTTGATATTGCTTGTGAATCGACATGTACATCGAAGCGATAGTCATACAATGAACACATTATGAAATAAGTTTAAAAGCAGAAAAATAAGAGGTGTGTTAAATATTCGATCTCTTGAACATTGAGCTATTTTGAAAAGGGCCTCTTGTGGTTTCGCTGCGGTTAGCTTTTTTAAACGTAATGGCCTTCTTACACAACACATGATGCCTGAATTGCATTATGGTTGTCGTTTGTGAAGGTTTTTTCCTACTGAAACGAAAGTAACAATAAACTATTATTATTGCAATCAGAAGTTTTTTGTGTGAAATAATATGACTTTCTAACTTAATTTTATTTTTAATGTTGTCGACTATTTCTTGTTGGAGACTTTTTTTATTGAATACCATTTTGACATTTTGATATGTTTACGAGGACTCAGTTTAATCTTCACTTCGTTTCCGCTGTGTACTACAATAGCGATATCCGTGTAAAAAAGGCAAGTCAACGTTTATTCTTCTAACTGCATCTAGATTTGGTAATTCGGGATCTAATTACTTGTGCAACAATGGAAAATTACGCTTGTTTGAGAATATACAATCGTAAGGCATTATATATCGAAGATGTAAATAAGACAAAAACCGCGATTAAATCAAATTAATAAATCGAAGATACATCCCATTCCTCTAAGTTTAGTTATATAATCGTGCAGAGCATTCTATTTAATTTCACCAACAGTCAAAGTATAAATGCTTCAAATAGGACTACCATACCGAAAGAAGTATTGTTCAGTCAGTCATTTTGTCAAACTATTTCCTATAATGTATTTAACTAAATTGTTATAAAGCTGTCTGTGTCTCTAGAAATATTATATATCTATTGGAATGATGAATTCGTGAACTTAAATTTCAAACGAGAACAATAAAAACCGGATCCAATATTTTATATACACAGTGCACCATACACCTGGCAAATTCATTCAGAACAACGATTATTGCTCCCCTGAGTCAACCGTGGCTAGCATTCATACCTTACAACTGTATTTAACCTCGTTATACAGTTTGCATTATTCTGGCGAGCATTAAACATACATTATTGTAGGCGGTAATACATTTTTAAATTTTGATACTAAACGATTTATCTTTTTTTTAAACAAAAGTAGGAACTGATCATGTAACCAATTGCGCTATCGGAAACTAATTAAAAAAAATGCTTACAGTAACTAGGTATTTCGTGCTTTCGAGCCAACTGCAATTGTACCGAAAGAACTAGAAAAAATCATCCAGAAAAAAAGTATAATAAGTAAAACACATTTTTTAAAAATGAAATACTGCTAAGAAAAACCGACGAAAATGTAAAGATATAAATTGTTCAAATGCGAAATAAACAAAAAATACCAAACAAGTTTTAATTTTCTGATGAATTCCAGTGTTTAACAAACACAAATAGATAAATATTAAAAGACAATAACAAAATTCAACAATTAAAAATATAATCTCACCTGTATCTATCAAAAGGTTCCGTCAACAATCACAACGCGTCAAGTATAATATTGTCTAAATAGACAAGGCAAAAACCTAAATATAACCCTATGTTTATTAAAACTTCCCGAAGTAGTTCGGCCTTATTTATTTTATCAGGAAGATATTTAGATAATACTTTTCTAGCTAAATATATATATAACATCATGATACATAATAACCCTATATTTCATTTGTAGAATGCGTCTGTTAAAAATATAACCACTCGAGTGTTTACACTGTCTCAATAGATTATTCTCTAATCGTAGATTTATCCATGTTATATAGGCTTTCATGAACACTGACACATCATTCGCTATATCATACATTAAGACATATTGCTACTAATTCTTCCTTCTAACACATGTATGTATATATAAGCGACAGTTTGTAAAAAACAACCAGAATAAAGCCAGAACAGTAGGTGCATTTACGCTATTAAGTAATATATGCATTTATGTTGTACATGTAACTAATGTATAACATACCGGTGTTTTTGTATAATATTATCCATTTCCATAATTAACATGAATTCACAGTCAAATCTTTGTCGGAACGTGTCATTTTGCAGAACACCGATTAGTAACTGTATTACATCGAATATATTAATAAATAAAAATGAGCCACGACTAATGACACGTCACACTCCCATGTGGCAAAGTTGAATTAACATTGGTGTACACCTACTGGATGCTGCACTTCTAGTTTTGTTTAATATCCGAATATATGTTTAGGTCTACATAAAATATGGGAGGACGGCGACGATGTTGGCGAAACTGTATGCATGCATGCAATGCTGTTGTTGTTGTTTTGGGTTTTACGCCTTTTTCAATAGCTTAGATCACATCGGAGTGGAAAATAAAGATAATATTGGTCCCTGACCTTCTGAAACCAAAAGATCCGCACCTGCAGGTTCAGAGTTGCGTTGACTCCAATCATTCAGACCCATTTACCTGGCTCTTACAGTTCAGGCAAGGGTCAGACTTTGGCAGATTAGCTATAACTATTGAGTGTCACAATCTCGCCCGATTATAACATAGACGTGGTTCATTTTCACATGAGAGCAAGGAATTTTAAAGATAAATAAATTTAGTCGGGAAAAGTGATTCAAAAGTTCCACTCAGCATAGACCGTCATTGGTTATTTTTTTAAAATAGGCTAGTTCACCTTTTGCATTTGGAAAACGTGCATCGCCGATTTATCTGGAAATAAAATGATGCAAAATGTATTGCAAAATGTCACATGGGATGTAGGAGGATAGCAGAGGCAACAACAGTGGTTGTACGACGATGCTAGAAATATAACGATGCAGAATACACAGTTTAACAGCTAGTGTATTGCTTAGTAAGGAAAAAGTCACCAATGAAAGCATTACAACAATGCAAATCAGCAAAGCATTAATGTTCAATGTTACCCAAATGAATTCATTTGTCAATATTTTCATGTATATACGTATTAAAGTATGCTTATTTATGCATATACGGCCAAATTATTTGATAAAATAATTGAGAATTGTATAATGCTGTTTAAAATCTCATTACGAATATTTAAGATAATATCATTTTATATTCAATGGCTTCATTGTATAGCGGTAATATATGTACACGATGTCAATCTATACACAGGATTCTTAAACCGTAAAATCTTATACATGTCGACTACTTTCAAAACAAGAAGGCAAACTAATGACAAATATATATTAAAGAAAGTATATTTAGGTAATAGAGCTAAACACAGTTTTACAAAATGATTAAAGAGCTCACCTGAGCACTTTAATTATGATCACTTTATACTATTGTCACAATGTTTTCAAAAGCGGTCTGCTGTAGATGTGTCTGTAAGTGGGAAAGCATAAAGGACGTGAACTTTTGTTTAACACAAAATGACAATCTACGTCGTTTGTTGCACGATCACGCACCGGACTGTTATGGTTTTACTTGAACATTAAAGTCTTAAACAGTATACATTTAACCCGCCTTCTTAAAAAACAAACGATCCCAACCCTTAAAAATAAACCTCCATCAAACCCCCTCACCCACGTAAAAAAAGCACAAAAACAACAGCAACAACACAACCACAGTATCAGCAACATGTAACATCAAACGTCAAATGTTTAACCAAATTACATACTGTATCAGACGTATATTTAAAACATGAAAGTAAAGTGTTCATTTTTTCCTCTACTTTGACTTCCTCTTTGTCATAATCTTCTCTCGGGTTAATATATCTATATCGATGACGTTATCAACAATATTTCGTATTTGTCTACAGTGTTCATTTTAAAAGTTTGTTTGCATACTTTCCATTACCGATCTAAGTTAACATCTTAAAACGGATCAAGTCAGTGCTATGGGTATCGCTATTGTGATGGTTTAATAATGTACAAACTAAAACAACAAACATAGTTATAAATAAAAAATGTCTTCTTTTCTCACACTGCTTTAAATATCTTCTACGGTACATTATTGACACATTTGTGAAATTTATTATGATTATCTCCCAATTGTTTGGTTGCATTGCTACGATAAAAAGTAAACAATACTATTCAATGGTGATATTTAAGTATATGTACGTTCAAAGAAAAAGTGCGTTATCATTTCCTACTATGGTTGGACGTTTTAGTTATACTTAACAACTGGTGATGTTTGGTGTTATGATCCCCAAGCTAACAAAGATAAGGAACATTTTTGAGAGCATGTCAACAATAACAGTTTTAACACTTCTACATACAAAAGGAAATCAAAATATCTCAATTTAGTTTCCTTTATCATTGTTTAATGCGGAACATAAATAGTAAAAACACAAATATAATTGTACTCAAATATTCAAAATGTAGCTTTAGTATGGATGGCTGGGTAAAGTGTATATTCGTCAATTGATTGAGCGTACATGAAGTAACTGATACACATAGGGTATTGGTGAAAATAATTAACCTGACACTCATGAATATTCCCGACGTTTTGTTTTAAATTAAGACTATTGAACATAATTGTTAATACGGATATCAGAATAAATATCTGATTTAAAGAAGCTATCTCTATACTTATATCCGATATATGAAAACAGTTTAACACTTTCATTGATGAGTTTTTGCAATAGGCTTGTCCTCAATTCGGATTTAGAAAAACGTGCATCGCAAATTCATCAAAAGTAGTAAAAAACGCCACGCTCCATGATGAACCATATCAGAGTCAACAACCGTGGGTGTCCGATGATGTTAGAAATATAAAAATTATAAAAATGCAAAATATAAAGTTGAAGAGCCAGTGTATTTCTTAGTAAGACAAGAGAGTATATTGTATATTGGCCGAAGTCCAAATAACTTGATTAAATAATTGAGAATTGTAAACATTAAAGGAATGGAGAGATTTAATGGAGGTATGGAAAAGACCCCCTGGTCACACACTATAGCACCGCGAAGTTTCATTGAATGTGTGATTAGTTTTGTTTGCTATACCTCCATGAAAATGAAAAATAAAATCTCTCCATTTCTTATATTTTAGCATTAATTTGGCTATTTCTGTGAGTAATAAAACATAATAGTATTGTAAAAGTTTATTTTCATAATATAGCTCGTCAAACATTAGTACTATTTGTGTAGGTGTCCTATATAACGCTGACGAATTATTTCAAGTTTCTAGATCCCCAATGTCGCCAAAGTTAATTTGTTTATGAGGTAATGAAAAACATAGCTCAGCCAATCACACAAACAAAACTAAAATATACTATTGTATATCTTATTTTTAATATTTAAGACTGTATCATTTTATATTCAATGGCTTCATTGTATACCGGTATATATGTACATGATTTTATTTATATAAAGCGCTCTCAGCCAGTTTAAACATACAATAATTATACAGACGATTACTTTCATATCAAGTAGGCACAATACAAACAAATATCTATAAAAGAAGGAATATTTACGGAATAGAGCTGAAAACAGTGTTCTAACATGATTAAAGTGCTAACCTGGAGCACTTTAATGATGCTCACTTAATCCTGTAATCTTTTTTCAAAGCTGTCTCCTGCAGATGTGTAAGTGGGAAAGCTTTTATGATTTAGAAAGTGAAACTACATTATTTCGTATGTGATTGTTTCGTTAGGTATGAACACAAAGATAACACATATTGCAATAAATCTTGTTGAAAACACAATGACAATCTACGTCAACCAGGTAAATATAAATATCGCTGACGTTATCACGTTGGATAAATTAGAACATTATTATTAGTATTATTATTATTATTATTATTAGTAGTAGTAGTAGTATTATTATTAGTAGTAGTAGTAGTATACTACCGCATTTATATAACACTTTTATAATAAAATACATTCGTTCAAAAGTGCTTAACAGACGAATACATGTATACATACAGACAACCAATTAAACAATCAGATTTATTAAAATATAACAAATTATACAATGGAAAATTGTACGGACGGTGGTATACCTACATAATGTTTAAATTTTTAAAATTCCATATGAAACTGAACAATTAAGGTGATTAAAACTTCGCACATATGAGCAGTTCCGCAAGAAAACCAACAGTATGGCATCTATGTTATGTATCGACCAAGCTCAACATGCATAATTCGCCCTGACTGATCCGGGCCGATACATTCCGTCTCAAAAGATAGAGGTATCGAGTAATGATTCCTGAAACAGAACATCCACAGGAGGCGAAACATGTCTGTTCGGGTAAGCATGCACGGCATGCCTAGATTGAACCGGGAAGATACTGTTCGTAGGCTGATATTGGCCGATACTTTTCTCGCTGGAAGGCTCACATTGATCTCATGTACGACCCGACATTGGCTTTAGTAGTGTTTGTACTTTGGGAGATTGGATATTAGGGGCAATTAGACTTCAATTTGCTGTATTGTTAGTATGGTTGTGTCATTAGCATTACATAGTGTACAAGACAGTACCATATATAGTGAAATGAACTGTAGGGGATAATACATTGTCGGGGTTAAAGTCTTACTGTGTCCGCTTAGATATAGATATATATATGTGACAATCACATTATTACCGTTTTGATTCTAAAAAAACTACTTAGTAAGTTTTGAGAAACACTATGTTGATATTAGTCAAACGAGAAACGACAATTAATTGTCGTTCCTCGTTTGACTAATATCAACATAGTGTTTCTAAAAACTTACTAAGTAGTTTTAAAGTTTTATGTATCAGGGTCTATCAATCCATGTATGTACTTGGAACACTAATTCATGTTCCATGTACATACACTGATTGATATACCCTGCTACATAAAACTTTAAACATTCGCCCAAACGAACTAGAAAGAACATAATATATATATAAAACAAATATATTTTATTTAAATTAACTTAAACGTGTTTACATAGAAATAGGTTAACATTTTCATTTTATGGTATACACGATTAAAGCATCTTCAATTGTTATATAAATAAAGGGTGTTTAGTAGAACGGGTCTCACGTTAAATCTATATTAGTCAACTGCGAAGTAGTTTCAATAATTTATTATCTCCTTTAAACCCAAACAAATAGACGTAATTCTTACCCAACTTATGTCTATCCACACTATCTACTGTTATTCTCTTTCCTTTATCCAATCTGAAACCGTTTTCGTCTAAAATCTAAAATAATCATATGAAGACTTGTCTGTGATTTCAGGCCAGTGAGAATTCCCCAGGCATATACTATGTGTTTTGAATCTCAAAACATTCAGTAATATCCTTTTGTGCAAAATCATAGCATTCTATTACATAATGGAATTTTTTATTTAACTCGCTGTTAATTCAATGGGAAGACATATTTGGGTTTTTGAAATTGTATCCTAAGTCGCGTGCAATACTGCTATTAAAAAAACTGGGTACAGATAAGAGCCGTACCCTTGACGCATATACTAGTGAAGGACGCTGTTCACACTCAAACGTTGATTTACCCCAAAATTACGGCTGTTATGAGTGTGCTTCGGCTCATTTATAAACCTGAAATTCGTTTGGTACCAAATAACTGATATGTTAACATGTTAATGCCGTGATAAGACTCTAAAATTGTTGAAAAAAGCAAACAATAAATCGAAGGATAGTAATGCTATGGGTTTTCTTACTAAATGATATCCCAAGGTATATAACTTAAGTAATTCTTACCAAATACAGCGAAGCATACATCATCTTCCCATGTTCATAACTATAATTGCAGCATAATGTCAGCATAAAAGGGCTACCCACCCACCAATGCTTACAATGACTGAACTTAAGGCAACCACGGGTTACATACTTGTAAAGAGATGAAGAGGTAAATTGGTATCTTTTTATCAAGTGTATAACGTAACATATTGCGAGAGTGAATGCAAGGGAAATATCCGCATAGCAACTACATTGTATACATAATGTTAATATGAAAATGCAAGTTGTCTAAAGATCGCACTGGTGCACGCTCTTCTTCCTCCTTCTCTGTTTATGAATATGTTAATTAGTCCCATCTCGTTTGCTAAAACACGTTCTTGCAATAACTAGTTAGTAAGAATCAAGTAAACACGGGTGATAACTTGGTCACTTGATACCTTTAATATAGGTGTATGTTACACCATATCTTTGGTTCGCCGGGCGCTTCCGAGAACGAGGACACGGTTATTTGATATTTCGTTGGAACTGCTAGGGGTTTGTACATATAGCTTGGGGAGTTTGAATTTGAGAATCTGCACCGAATTAGTCAGTTTCATTATCGTTTAAACTGTAAAGTTGGTCCGGATAAGCTAGTGCCGTCTGGTTAAAGAAAGAGATGTCTCGCAGGCTCCGGCGATTGATAAAAATCAACACTTTCACAGAGAGTTCGAAGGTGATGCACATATAAAGCATGCGTCACTAAAGCAGTTATAAGTCGTTGACTAATTAAAATTGATTAACGCTGTTTTAACAAAGAAATTTTGTCATATGACTGCGATAAGTTCACCTACCCATGTGAATCCTTGTTTTCCTACACCAGAGTTTCACACAACATACTTTCCAGGCCACTGACTAATTTTCTACAAAGACTCACTGTTAGCCAATTGGTGAAATACGAATGACACTCAGTGACTTTTGTGAAGCGTCGGAAAAAGTTTCAGCCACGCTTGTTTACTCACATCACCTGTATTGACAGTCTCTTTTGACTGAACTACCGGGGCTGGCAAAGGCCGACGCATAGAGTCCATTAGTAGGTGTACCGTAATTGGTGTGGATATTAATAACGAAGCCAGCTTGCCCTGGACGCTGAACAATGATTATCTATTTAGGTCGAACAGCAAGACAGAAAACTAAACGAGTAATCGGGAACTGCATGCGGACCACCCAACGACCTGTTGTATTTCTTATAGAACAGGGGGAGGTGACGAAGACCCATGCTCTGGAAAGTTATAGGCGTCTCCTCCACCCTCCGACATAAGTCTACTCGATTTTCTTAAAGCACATAATGATGTAATTAAAACATCATAACGAATCGGATTACCGCAATCAACTGATTGAAGCAACTTGACTCATTATGGAATTCGACTCCTGGCCATGCTATCCAGTGACATAATTGCACAAAACGAATAACTAGCAATCTGCATCTAAATCTCTCAGGAATCATAACTTGGAAATTTGATAACGATCAGCAAAGTTGGACGTTTACTCATCGAATGACCATCAACCGTGTGTACAATACAAACAACCTACTTCGCACGAGCCGACTTTATTTATGTTTTAAGTCAAAGCTTTCAAACGAACATAAATCATTTATACACTAACGTTAAACACATATCCTCAAATAACAACACAATATACATTTTGGATAGAGGTATTACGTCCAATCTCAAATACATAAAGAACGGGAAGCAGGTTGAAGTAATCAAAATCATTATGAAATAATTAAAAAAGCATTCAACATTTGTAACACATTTCATATTTCGCATTTCATCTAATTACTGCTATGGCCTATAGGCTCTACAGATTGTTTATTCAATTTCTTGCACTGTAATAAGTTAAGTGGGTATCTATTTCTCGAACCCTTCCGGTTTCACATTCCGCATATTGCATGCGAGCTTCTTTGAATTTAATTGTACTCAATGAATACACAACTTTGGTATGAGCCCTTCCGACTCCCATTAAACATCTGAGTTATAAATGACGTGTACACAGGTAATGAACCGCTGTGGTCCGAGCCCTTCCGACTCCGTATTATGCATTTGACGCTAAGAATGTACACTGGTGATCCGAGCCCTTCCGGCTCAATAAAAATCACATAATAATAGAAAAACAAGAAACCTTCACTTTGATAACGTTAAAGTAATTTGTAAGCATTTTTTAGACTGTTGTGGTCACACAGAAAAACAATAAAACAACAAATAATTCAACTTGGTATCGTGGACATAAATTCTACTCAATTCTTGGACTCGTATTCTCCGATCACTTCCGTCACATATATTCACATGAAGTCAATACATGGACAGCTGTGGTTCGAGCCCTTCCGGCTCCATATACATCATATACAAACAATGAAACAACCGAACATTTAACTAGGTCATTTTGTATTAATGTGTACCCACTTCTTGGACACCTGTATTCCAAGATACCCAGCCAGTCTAAATATCATAATAAACAATGACACACTGAAACATTCAACTATGTACTTATGTTTTAATTTGTACATATTTCTTGGACACCTACTCAAGAGATTTTCCGGCCCCATTTGTATCATTTTAATTGAAGTTTATTGTACTCTGTCAATGACATATATGGTTCGAACCCTTCCAGCTCAATCTAAACATATGAATTTAAGTAAATCGTTGTCAATAATTGGACACGTGTCGTCCGAGCCCTTCCGGCTCCATCCAAATCACATACAAACAATAAAACATCAAATCGTTGGTAACGTTGACATACTTTCTACTAAATTATTTGACTCTTGTGATCCGAACCCTTCCAGCATATATATTCACATGTAGTCAATAATCCAAGCCCTTTCGGCTCCATATAAATCAAATAAAAAAAATCAAACAACCGAACATTTAACCTAGTATATATTTGTTTACATGTGTACATACTTCTTGGACACCTGTATTCAAAGATACCCAGCTCAGTCTAAATCACATAATACACAATTAAACAATCAAACATTCAGCTAAGTACTTTTGTTGTAATGTGTTCGCAATTTGTGTACACCTGTAGTCCGAGATCTCCATGCTTAATCGGTTACATCTGAATTGACGTTGATTGTGCTCAGTTTATGGACATATGTGGTTCGAGCCTTCCAGCTCCATCTAAACATAAGAATGGACACATGTGGTCCGAGCCCGTGCAACTGCATATAAATCACATAAGAACATTAAACATCAAATCTTTCAACTTGGTAACTGTGTCATTATGTGTACACAATAATTGGAATATTATGGTCCGAGCCATTCCGTTTCAATATATGTTCATATATGGTCATTAAATGGACATATGTGACCGAGCCCTTCAAGTTCCATATATATTCATATGAACTCAATAACTGGGCAATTTCTAAATCCGTATAAATGACATAAAAACAATAAAACAAGAAATAGTTTAACTTGTTAACGTTGACTTAATTCTACTCAATTATTGGATTCTTGTGATCCGAGCCCTTCCTACTCGAAATATATTCACATGTACTCAATAAATGACCACCTTTGATCACTTCCGGCTCCATATAAATCATATAAAAACAATGAAACAAACGAACATTCAACTAAGTGATTTTGTATTAATTTGAACGCCGAGATCTGCCACCTCAATCTAAATCACATAATACAAAATGAAACAATAAAACATGATATAATTACTTTTGTTGTAATTTGTACGCATTTCTTGTACTCCTACTTCCGGGATTGTTCGGCCCCATCTGTATCATTTTAACTGAAGTTGAGTGTACTCAGAAAATGGACATATATGGTTCGAACCCTTCCAGCTCAATCTAAACATAATGAATTTAAGTAAATCGTTGTCAATAAAAGGACACATGTGGTCCGAGCCCTTCCGGCTGCGTCCAAATCACATAAACACAATAAAACAACAAATATTTAAACTTGGTAACGTTGTTATTATGTGTATGTAGTTATTGAACTCCTGTGGACCGAGCCATTCCGGGTCAATACATATTCATGTATACTCATTACATGGACACCTGTGATCCAAGCCATACCGGCTCCATCTAAATCTTCTAGAAATAATAAGGCAACGAAGCATTCAACTTGATAGCTTGGAAATGGATTCGCAGATGTTGGACTCCTGTGTTACGAGCCTTTCTGGCTCCATAAATATTCATATGTACTAAGTAATTGGACACCTGTGGTCCGATACCTTGTGGCTTCATCTAAATCTTCTAAAACAATAAAGAAACATAATATTCAATTTGGTAACGCTGGAAATATGTACTCAATTATTTGATTCTTGAGGTCAAAGCCCTTCCATCTCCATAGTTAATCATATTTACTCATTAAATGGACACATTTTGTCCGAACCCTTCCTGCTCCATCTAATTCTCATGAAAGTCAATAAAACAACAAAACAATCAACATCCTCTTTTTGCCTGTCCGGCTCAATATATTTATCTTCATTTATCTTAAAATATTCGATAAAAAATACACCTGCGATCCGAACTCCAAATATATTCATTCTCTTTTTGCCCGTCCGGCTCAACATATATATTTATTTATCTAAAATTTTAATAAGTTCATCCTTTCTTTTTTAAGCGCCCAAAATGACCTTAGTTGTCGACGGGCCTTAAAACTCCATTCGTTCATTCTGAAAAAAGTTGAAAACATTGTGGCAACACGAAAATTGCTCGTTTCGAGTTTTGATATAATTGTTTCAAATGTCGTCTGCTGCAGATGCGTTTGAGAGCGTTTATATGTGGGAAAAGGTTAAATCTTGGATTTCTGTTCATGAGTAGTACGTAGCAGATGTGTGTACATGTTATATCATACATCCTTAAATGTTTCATTCTCTTATACATGTACTTACAAACGAATTGAGCTTTGAGATACAAAACTTTCAAGTGATATTCGGAACAAATGAATCAACTTATACACAACGATATATTTTTCTTGCAGAGGGTATAGTAATGTCTCAATGAAGCCTGTTATTGGTTGTATAATATCAATGATATTGGCCCAAATCAAGCCACAAAGAGCAACTCTACTTCAAAAGATGAATGCAGTACAAATGTGGCGGGCAGGATGCAAACGATCTGTAAGTATCTAACATATATTCACAGAACATATTTAATTTGTAAAATCACCTATCGACGACGCTTCTGACGACTTTTGAAAACATCGTGACAAAAGGTGAAATTGCTTAAAACGAACAACTTTTCCTTTCGATACTATATACTTAAAACCTTTTAAGTAATACTACCTATAGTTAACCCTTTCCCTCATATTACAATTTTGCAGCAGACGACTTTGAACTTATTTTGTCAAAGAATTGAAAATCTCTATAATTGAATGGGTAAATATGACTATAAGTGGAAAGCATTGTGGCAAAAGAAGAACTTGCATGTTTTGTGCAATTTCTTCTATTGTCACTATGTTTTCAATCAGC
>JAUELF010047044.1:0-16691 GCA_031471495.1 Clinocardium nuttallii
CTCCGTACGGTATCAGGCCCGAATGCCTTTGTTTCCCGATGGAACAACGCACACCCGAAGCTGCCGTCCGCTCCTCACTTAACACGGTCGCGGAGTCCGGCTGGGAGAAACCCTCGAACTCCCATTCACACGTTGAGCCAAGACAAACCTTTTTAGGGGTTTTCTGGCTCTTTCTGCTTTTGCTAATTTACTTTTTCTTAGCCTGTTTCCAGACGGACACAGACCAAGTCGAGCAAAATTCGCAAGGTGAATCCTGTGTGCATTTTGTGCATGCTACACATGACGGATGCGTGTCCCAAGCGTCCACAGCATGACCGCATGACCCACGCCTCCGTTCACCATTATTAGACATAGACATTATGAATACAATTTAAACGCAATGAACACAACTAATAAAAAGATTACTACTTTTATTAATTATTTACTAATGAATTATCACTCGTATTCCCGTGAAAATTAAATTGATACATTTTTTTTCTCCAAAAGTCCAAGTTATCTCAATGCAAATACGATAATACTACTATCGTTAATCAATGGAGGGGAGACATTACTTGTTGAAAGCTGACTCAGCACAATGTAACTCCGCACTCTTTAACGTGAACTGAAACTATTGGGTGGGGTAACCCACTCGTGCTTCTCAGTTCTCTATCTACTATAAAACCACTAATTACAACAATAATTAAATCAATTTAAGTTGTAACGGACAATGTAGTAAGTAATTATGAATGAATACTGCAACTCAATAAGGCCGTTGGCCTTAAAAAGACAAAGACAACAATTTTGAAAATAATATAATTCTTAGCCTGTCTAGCTGGTGGATCCAGAAAAAAAAGTGAACGTATCATCACGTGCGCGCCGTACTTCCGGGCGACCGTGTATATCACATATACGTGAGGAATACGCTAGGCGAGTGCTCTCTGGTTTTCGGGATGAATTAAGGTATTTTTGACATACAAATGAGATCACGTGATTGGATTTAAATATATTTTCCTCATGATGTGCTTTATGTACCTAGAGATGTATTAAAGCTATGTTCTGTTTTGTTATGTTCTTGAATATTTAATATTATATATTTACTCACTATACTGATATATTCAGGCTGGTGCAGATATTCCCATATTCGCTTTGAACGCCGGAGACCAGGGTTGGATTCCCGGTCTAGGTACATTTTTTGTTTTGATGTTTGATACAAAAATATTTATTATAATGATATGTTCATGAATTCTTCATATCAGTGGTGCAAACGTCCTTTGACACCTCTGCAATCAACTCCTTCAAAATGCTGGGATTTAAAATAAATAACAAAAAGTTGCATTAAATGTTTCACCTTTACTTTGTGAAACCCTATTAAAAAATGAATAGTTTTTTTGTAAGATGTTTTATGCCTCTTTAAACAATAGTTAAGTTATATCACGGTGTAGAAAATTTACAATATTCAGTATTTTATTTCTGCTATGATATCATAATTGGACTCAGTTTATTTCTCATTGACCTTCATTTGATTTTGATATGTTTATTTGTTAATAACATAAACAAATAATGATTAAAATCCATTGAAAAGCAGTAGTTGTACTTAATAGGAACTACTAAGATAACAGATGTGCATAATCAAGCGAAAATAGATAGATAATGTCTAATTGTATATATTATAAAGCATTTAAATGTGTTATATCAATCATTATTTATTAGTAAGTTCCGTATTTTGATTCCCCTTTGGTATGTTTTTAGTCACTGGGTCTTAACAATAAATGTTTGAGTCGGAATTGAAAATCTACATCGACTCGATTCATAGACATGCCAATGTTGTTTTTCATGAATTCGTTTTTGACAGCGCAAAAACATATTTTTCATTTTCAATTATGCAATTTATATATTTTAACAGCGTGGTGTTCTCTGTAGTTCTTTCTATTCCGGTTGGTATCCCACTAAGTAAACACTTTTTGTTATGTTAGTGACAGATTATTTGGCTGTACGATATGGTAAACATGGATACTCTGGAACCAGTTCATTCATTTTTAATGAATATTCCTCAAATGCATGTGTTTTCATTAACATTATATACAATCTAAAAATAGCAAATCATCACTCTGAACCTAAAATGGTATTTAGTAATGCAGAGCTACTGTAGAAGAAGATATTTGAAGTAATAATTCATTGCCGATATTGTAATAAGACTTTAACAATAGTGACTCATTCCAGCATAGATTTTGATGAGCGTCTTCAGAATTCGCCTATTATAGCAATTGGTTATAACGAGCCCCTTGCTAACAAGATCGTTACTACATGACATGCTTGTATAGAAATACAGTTTTAAGAAAAAGAAATTCTTGGAGAAGCTCTTCTAGATTAGTTTAAAGCCAAATGGTTAAATAATGAGTGTAAGAGATTAAAAAGAAGCAAAGTAACGTGTTTACGCAAATACAGATCTACTAATTCACAATTAGACTTACAGAGATATTAAGAGGCCAAGAAAACGTATAGTGCAACATGTCATTCTATAAAACAAGAGTAGTATACACCATGTTTAAATGATATTAAGAATAATATAAAAAAACACAAGTTATTTCGGCAGAAATAAAAGACATATATAGCAACGCTAATCCGAAAACCCCTATTCCTATCCCATTAACAGAGTGGTTTGCTCATTTTAGAAAGTTATTGCAAGATGGTGGCACCAACGATGCACATGAAAAGGCCAGTATTATAACTGATGATATGAGTTCTGCAGATAAGTCTTCTATTGCAGAAGTGTTACCGAATAATATTGGAATCGATGAAACTAGAGATATGACTGATGGTGAATATGATACAGAAAAGTGCAATTACAAACAGTGAAGTAAAAGAAGCGGTGAAATCGCTAAGATGTAACAAAGAGAGTTCTGGAGACATTATTGTCGAACATATAAAGCATTCGGATATCTTGAGTGACGTCAGACGAACTATCTCTTACTTTTCTGAACGTAGACGGACAGTCAATACTCTAGTGAGACTAGGTGGTCTTCTCTCTACGCATGTTTAAAACAGCGTGTTTGGCCTGGCACATACAATTGTACCAGCGTCATATATACTTCAATGACGAACATGGCTAGCTGCTTGGATGCCATGGGGACTTGGACACGGGCGTCACATATTCGACCCTTACTCGCGACGGTCATAGCGGAGTTTCATTTTACAAGGCACACTTTCATACCAAGTACTGCCATGTTTATCCAGGTATGGTTAATAGGTGTTCTGTTGCCGTGATATAACTGGAATAATGTTAAAAACGGTGTAAATCCAAGTTAAGTCCTAACACCTCCTTTTCTTCTAATAAAAGGGTATATATATAATAGTAAAAACATTTATGTTCATACCATCTTTCTAAAATAATATAAACCTTGTGATGACAAAATGATAAAATAAGGACATATAAAAATGGGGAGACAATATGACGATTAATTGAAGAAAGTAATGGGAAATAATGGGAAATAAATGAATAATACATTTCAAGTATATTCGCATAAAGTTATTGCCTTCCAAAAAAATAAAAATCTGCTATATTTTTATTAAACAGCAAATACCGCATTAAATTCCAATTCCGAAGAAAAAATACTCGGTATTATTTATACAGATATAAATATAAATAAACTCACGTGTCTGAACGTTAGTGTCTGTTAAATCCACACATTAAACTAGTATATGAAAAGTGTGCGTACATAGAATAAAAGCTGGGGGTAGTGAATCTATAGACGGTAATAGGTAGCGTTTCCAGCAGTATGTATTCAATTTGTTTCTATGAATGATTCAAAACGTAATTTTAACTCATTGTCTCGTATGATTGCGTTTGGAATAATAATCGGCTTTGATATATTAAACAATTATTGATATCTTTAGAACTACAAGAGAAATCAATGCCGCGAAATCCATACTGCAGTCATGCATAACACTTCCAGTATATAATTTTAAGAAACATTTATACTGCGGGGCATATTGGAACATCAGGGGTTGAGTCAAATAAATAGTTATCATAACTTGCATTTTTTTGTCAATGAAGTGAATGTCTTTAAGTAAGATAGAATTGAAGAATTTCATTATTTATGATGACCCTGGCACACTAATGCGTATGAGAGAAACGTATTCGTTGCGTATGAAAATTCATCAATTAATTTCATACGCATGAAAAGCCATAGAAAATACAAAATTATTTGTATACATGTATTTACCGTATTGAACCTATGAGTATCGTATGAGTAGCGTATCGTCAGCGTATGTCCAGCGTATTACCAGCGTAGTCTGCGTATTTGCTAGCGAATTAGTCGCGTATGAACTGCGCATATATAGCGTACCGCTATCTCGTGGCAAAATGTCAATATAAGTCAAAAGAAGAACTGTAGAAAATCTAGAAATGGGATCCTATATATACACTTTATCAAAACGCTGGCAACACGCAGCGGATACGCTTGTCATACGCCAATCATACTCTAGTTGTACGTTATGTATACGTTACTCAAACATTAGGCATACGCCAAGATGTCTATATAGACTTCGCCGGTAATACGCTGGACATACGCTGGCGTTCCTTTAAATTAAGTTTTGAGTTTTCATACGCAACGAATAGTTTCTCTCATACGCAATAGTGTAACAGGGCCATCAGAAAAGAGAGCGTGATATGGGAACTCGGGGAATGCTATCATGAGAAATGCCGATTTTACGACACCTGGACGACGGCTATCAAACAACTAGCTGCACATTTTCCGTCTAAATAACGACATGATAATCATCTGCACAGTGCAATTAAACGATTCATTGACGATATCACATTCATGTGTGTTAAATTACGACAAGTCGTAAAACTAGCTGCAGATTTTCCGTCTGAATAACAACGTATAATCGGTTACGTGCACTGAAATAAAACAAGTTAATGTCAACATTCAAAGAGAAACACGAACCTCAGTGCTAGTCCTATTACTGGTAATCAATTAATGCTACCAAGTTCGGTATAAATATTATATGAACCCGGTGCATAAAACTAGGAACGAGTTTGTGAACAGTATGGATACAGATCCGCTTGTTTAAATCCTATGTCAGCCTGTGTAGAATCTGTAGAGGCGTCAGAAAGCGTCTATATGAGGTAAAGGGTTAAATCCTATGTCAGCCTGTGTAGAATCTGTAGAGGCGTCAGAAAGCGTCTATATGAGGTAAAGGGTTAAATCCTGTGTCAGCCTGTGTAGAATCTGATAAGACTGAGCAGATGGACAAGATTATCCAAATCCACACAGTTCATAAATGCCAATGTGTACATGTCCTCGTGCACTGGCTCAGGTATGTATTACCCGACTACATTCAACTGATCCTGACCTGTTTGCAACACAATCCTTAACTATTATCATGCCACAATTCCACACATGTGTATTGACTAGTCTTTGATTGAATTGGTACATTCCAGCCTGTACTTAAAGACAACCCATGGGAAGAGAACAATCTGGTCTTTGTTCACAGGTGGACTTTAATTACAGGGCGAGTCACTTATGCAGAAAATGAGTAATTGGGAAATTAAAAGTGTGGTTGCTATATAAAGGGAATCGCTTAAAAAGGTCTTTAGCAGAGGTTTGAATGGGATAATCTCAAATGAGCCCGTCCATGAAAAAGTAAGAGTTTCATTTTTGGAAAGTGTAGATTCATATCACCCTGTCCATCTGCTAAGGATACCCTCGCTTGTGATGCGTGTGCGATCCCCGTCCGTCTAATACCAAATACCGTAAACTGGTAGTAATGGCTTCCCTTCTTGGCGCTGCGGGTTGCGGGGTTAGCATTACGACTCACTTGCTGTTGTCAGGATTAATGGACCAGTATCACCGTTAACCTACACAGGACAACGCCGTTATATAACTGAGTTTTTTTTAAGCGGCGTAAAACACTTAATCTTCAATAAATCAATCAATCAACCATCTGCTCGGAATAATCAAAATCAATACGAGATCGCATAATCTTCAACCTCATTAAATCAGAAAAAACTTCTACGTACTATATACAAATATGCGAGTTTAAAAAGATCTGGGTTTAATGAGATTGCATAATCTTCTAACAAGAGTACGTTAGTGATATGTGAAAAGTGTAGATCATGCACAGGCCCATCTACGTGTCGATATACTCTGATCACAAAAGCAGTTCAAACTTTTTTCCCAAAGAACTGGCTCAATGTTAAATTCAATACCATTGTCAGTTCGCCGTGATTATCCATGGTCGATGTCAAAGGTAATTAAAGGCTTTTGCAAATAATGCAGATTCAGGTGAGACGGCTCGTAACAAGCTGTTTCTCATTAAAACTGCAGTGTTAGCAACTTGGACATTACTTTCCATGTTCGACGAAACGTGGAGAGGTCCAATTGTCAACATGGAAGAGTCGTCTTTGTGAAATTCGGCATTGAAAAACTTGTGATCGCAGACTTACAAATCGGAAATATAAAGTCGTGTGTGATGCATGGGACAGCTAGGTTCTTTACAGGTCCAAAGAAACGGGAAAATCGGTTAATGTCTTTTCTTATTACTTTACAACGCTTGATCCATGGAATTACAGTGACATACAGGCGATTTCCCCCGTCTAGTCCAATCCTTCGGGGACCATACTGTTATATTGCCTTAATGCTTGAGATAAGAATAAGTTTATTCCCTGGTGAAGCCGTCGGCGATACCAATGCATTACGTCAAAGTGTCAACCAACAATATTCCGTAGGTGTAAATAACATTTCGTATATTCACAGAGGGATATATCTATAATTACTTTATTGGCAAAAGACATATTTGACCAAGCTAAATGAAAGACGACATTCGGATATATCGATATGCAATACTGATTGGTTGGGTTTTTACGCCAATTTCAATAACGTGTCAGTTATATCACGGCGTTTCCTTGGATAGTTACCAGTACTATTGGTCCATTTATCCTGACATCAGTCAGTCAGTCATAATCCTCAAACGCAACCATGGGCGCCAAGGAGGGCAGCCGTTACTATAATTTTTTAAAATCTTCGGATAAACATATTATCATAAAATCGCATACAAACATGTTAATGTCATAAATGGTATTATGTACTAGTGCAACTCGATGGCAAACTGGGAATAACATACCGAGACTGCACGACGTTGCAGACTAATTCGGGTCTTCGTTGGTGGCAAAGTCTTGAAGGTCTGTTTGTGTGAGACGAATCACATCTCATGGGAAATCGTCGAAATATGTCTGTTACTATTACTTAACGAATACTTGCAGCAGACGGACACAAATGTCTAATGAAATCCGATGATATTAGCTTAGTGGTTTAATAATAATACAAAATATAAAATTGATTGATTGATTGATTGATTGAATGATTGATTGATTGGATTGATTGATTGATTGATTGAGTGTCGTCTGATGGATTGTTGCTTACAGATTCTGCTGAGTAAAAGTCATTCACCGTTTCCTATTTCGAAGAATATGTAGCAGTCAATTTTAGAAAACATTGTAGGAAAATGAGAAATGTTTTCAATAAAATGTATTTTCAATAGCGATACTTTCTTTAATAGTATGCGTTAAACGGTTAAAAGCCGTCTGCTTTGAGAACATCTGCTGATGAAAGTAAGATGTCTTAAACACTAGAGGTATTACATTACTCTACAGTTGGAAGTCTCACCACAACTTGCACTGTTAACCCTTTCACTGCCGAACTTCACAAATTAGACTCACCAGTGTTGAACAACAATTTAAACATTATGTCTTTGTTAATAAGATGCACTTGCTTGTGTGTTTAATTTGCTGTATCCGTATATTGCTGAGTACTAGATTGTCTTAACCCTTTCGATGTCAAAGGCACTTTGAACCTAATTACCCAAAACCAACATTGTGGACACTGCGTCAAGTATCGATCCTGACCAGCCTAAACATACCGAACAAGCAAACTCGGACAGACACTTTCGCCTTCTGTGGATGTTCTTTCTTAGAATTACTGTATACCCCTATCCCCCTGATACGGTATGTGTCTGCCCGGATAAGCTTGCACGGATTGCGCATGCTGGTCCGGTCGATACACTACGCAGAGACCATAATGTTAGTTTTCTCACGGAGCGTTTCAATTAAGGATTTTGCAAATATACAGAGCTGCCTCCACTGAAATATGCATTGCTTGCCACTTAGACATGAACTTTTACAAAATTTCATGTTGGACGAAATATGGAGTGGTCCAAATTTCATCATGGAAGAGTTAACCCATTCCAATAACCCTAACCCATTCCAATAACCCTAACCCATTTCAATAACCCTAACCGATTCCAATAACCCTAACCCATTCCAATAACCCTCCATTCCAATAGCCCTAACCCATTTCAATAACTCTAACCCATTTCAATAACCCTAACCGATTCCAATAACCCTAACCCATTCCAATAACCCTAACCCATTTCAATAACCCTAACCCATTTCAATTTGCAGACACATTTTGACGCATTTACAGCAGACGACGTTTGACAACATTGTGACAAAGGAAGTAATGTGTCGTTTTGCTAGAATATGTTCAACTCTAGACACCACCAATACGTTCATACATTTATCGAGAATTCCCATGTTTCTACAGAGAGTTGTTTAAAATATCATGTTGCAGACTTGTTAACTGACACTTACTTGGGATCATTATCGTCTACTTTCAATCGGTTCTTTAGTATTTGAAACGTTTCGCAAGAATACCAACGTTGTGGACTCTGCGTAAAGTGTCGACCCGGATTGGCCGGAGCATGCCGTGCATCTTACCCGGAAAGACACTTTTCGCCTCGTGTGTATATTCTGTTTCAGGAATCATTACAATATACCTCTATCCTCCTGAGACGGATGTGTCGGTCCGGATCAATATGCGCGGACAGCGCAGACTGATCTGGTCGATACTTTACGCAGATTCCATAATGTCGGTTTTCTCGCGGGACGGCTCATTTATGTATAATACCTTGTTCAGAATCCACATGAGTGCCTGTCAATGCAAAAACAAATATGCAAATTTGAACTTCTACGTAGTGTAGGTTCAGATCAGCCTGTACATCTGCTTGGTCTTATTAGAAACTACACATGCTTGAGGAAGTTTGTAATACGATTGTGAAAGTAATATTCTAACAGATTGAATCAGGATGTGATATAAAAATGACTAGGGGATGGATAAAGTATGCAATCTCCTTTACAGAGAGCCGTTCCATCTCTGTATGGGGCCCAATGTCAGGCTTCTTGACGAAACTTAACAACCAAAAACTTTGCACATTGAATCGGTTGTATTTAATAAAGCAGTAACACTTTGCTAAAACACGTAACATTTTCATTTAAAACGGGAAACTGTTTGTTTTTTGCATTCAATGCTATAACGAACTACATTTTAGGGTAGTTTAGCTATATATTTCTACGCAAATATAAAGAATAGAACGTAAAATGGAAGCTGTCACTGAAGTGGCGTGTTCTTACGATGAATAAATTGTTTTAAAAGATAACCAGGTAGAAGCACTATCATATTTGGCAAACAAATGTAGAACGCCTATGTAGTAGAGAGTGTAAAGTATGATGCATGTATCTTTTATCCGTAAGGTTGATTTTACGACACTTTGATAACGAAATGTCGTAAAACAAGATGCCGGTTTTCTCTCTGAATATCGATACGATACTCATCTGTGTACAGCGCAATTTATTAACCCTTTCCCACCTGCAGACGCATTTGCAGCATACGACTTTAAAAACATTGTGATAAATGATGAAAGGTGTTCATTTTGAGCATGTTCTCCAATTGCCACATTGTTTTCAAACTCTATACAGTAAGTATACATTCATTTTTAAGAGTTTATCCATATTTTGCGAAAATGTTTTCAAAGTCGTCTGCTGGAAATTTCTTTTTTGTGGGAAAGGGGGATTTACTTAATATAACGAGCCGTGCAAGAAACCGTTAGAAATAAATGGTATACAATTTACGATTAACCCTTTTTTCCATAAGACAAATCTGCAGCAGACGACTTTGAACATAGTTTATCAAAAAATAGAAAATCTCTTTGATTGAATGGATAACCTATGACTAAAAGTGAAACACATTGTGGCAAAAGGAGAAATTGCTCGTTTTGAGCAATTTCTTCTTTTGTCACTATGTTTTCAAAACGCCGTCTGCTGCAGATGCGTCATAAAGCGTGTATATGAGGGTTAACTTATATCCGGTACTTGTACAGTCATAGTAATAGTTTCATAACCGTAAATCTGAGGTATGAACCGTATGATGCGTGTACAATTACATTACCAACATGGAAGATCCTTTTTTCATACTGCGACCTAAGCAAGATGATCTGGTTCTACGATGGTCGCTAGAAGGTCGGTTTTCGTGTGACGTGATAACAGGAAACATTACCTACCATCATTGTCCGCAGTTGGAAGTTATTTGGATAAGCTTCTTTTCTTGTTGATTGATTTAATTTGGTTTTTGACGCCGTTTCAACATTTTTCAATTTGATCAAGGCGGCCAGTTAACCTACTTATGTGTTTTCTTGGTTTCTCACAGCAGTACTCAATCCAGCATACTTTCCAAGCAACTGGATGTTTGTTCAACTGTTAGCTCATTGGTGAAAACATATGAATGGCGGATTGTCACGGTGACTTTTGTCAAGTATAATACAATAAACTTCTAGACCTTGATAAACAATGTCCATACGACTCGTGGTAAGTCGAACTCGAAATGGACTCGAGGTAACGACGTGTACGAGTGATCCCTCGACCTTTGCTAATTTATTAATGTAGTGTCAGGTTCGGAATGCATTTAAACTTATGTATCCATTATGAAAGGCAAACAGGTGATAACATTTTATATAGAAAACGGGACAATAAGAACTGCTTCTACGCTGTTTTCAAAGGACAGATTCGGTCCAGGAAATGGGTATAAACGATATAATCGAATGTTTCCATGTTCGAGTTAAACGATATAATCGAATGTTTCCATGTTTAAGTTAAACGATATAATCGAATGTTTCCATGTTCGAGTTAAACGATATAATCGAATGTTTCCATGTTCGAGTTAAACGATATAATCGAATGTTTCCATGTTTGAGTTAAACGATATAATCGAATGTTTCCATGTTTAAGTTAAACGATATAATCGAATGTTTCCATGTTCGAGATAAACGATATAATCGAATGTTTCCACGTTCGAGATAAACGATATAATCGATATTTTCCATATTCGTGTTACAAATGACCTCACTGTTTTACGCTTATCTGATGTACATATTGATTATCGTCTACTTTGACACATTCTCAGGTATTACAAATTTGATTTAAAAGCTGTAAATATTAGGACAGGCAAAATAATTGCTTGATTTAACCCTTTCCCATTAGGTATCCATTAAATTATACAGAGTTTCTATTGTTTGACAAAATATGTCTAAATTAGTCTACTGCAGAATTGTCGTATGAGGGAAACGGTAAAACATGTTTTCTTTTCCAAAATAATTTCAAACATTATTTGTGGGAAAGACGTCAAACGATGTCTGAACGAGATACAGAGCTGTGCAACAGACAGGTTGATTTATGACAGTTTAATTACAGCTAGCCATAAAATATGATCACGGAGAGTCTGGCTTCAAGCTTCGGTATGCAAAAATAATATCTTAATTATAGGACTGATATGAAAATATTTCTTTGAAAGGAAAACCTACGCGGTCTTTTACAGCAGTATCACCTTTCATAGAAATACAGTCGAACATGTGCTAAATAACATCTTGGAATAGTAATGATCTATAGTAACTATAGCAAACCACACTTTTAGTTTCCCAACTACTCATGTTCTACATATATGACCCTGTAATTAAAGACCACCTGTGAACAAAGACCAGGCTGTTACCTTCCAAATAGGTGGTCCCTAAACAGAGGTTCCACTGTACTTTCAATCCTGACCTTCTTTTCAATACAGTGTTTTATGAAATTGAATGCTAGATATTGGTTTGAACATTGGTACCTGAACAGAAGGCTGTTCTTGCTCGTCGCTTAATTCCATTTAGGTATGACTAAAATATATAATTATCAAAGATTAAAGAAGACTTCCGATCTGTTAACGTGTTCGCTTTTCTCTCCATTTACCATTTTAAGACATGGTAGTGAAACGAACTCGGCATCGTCCCGTTTCGGCGACTGTAGCTTGACATTAGAAACGCTTTGTTCTCTTCAAAGCAATATTCGAGCGTCTAACCATAGATAGTACACACCATTCAATGCCATTGTGAAAACTCTCAGCAGTAAACATTGCTTCTCCTGTTTCAACAATCTGATTAGACGTCGTTTAGAAGGTTATTAACCAAATTAACATTTTTAAAATTACAAGGCAATGTCATTTACACAAAGTCTAATATCAGATAGCTCAATTAAAAGACACCATATGAACCGTCCCGCGAGAAAACCAACATAATGGCATCTGCGTAATGTGTCGACCAGATCAGCCTGCGCTGTCCGCACAGACTGATCCGGGCCGACACATACCGTCTCTGAGGGATAGAGGTATAGAGCAATAATTCCTGAAACAGAACATCCACATAGGCGAAAAGTGTATATCTGGGTAAGCCTTCACGGCATGCTTAGGCTGGTCAGGATCGACACTTTACGCAGAGACCACATTGTTGCTTCATTACTGGGTGTTTTATAAAAAATAAATAAGAGTTTGTTAGTATTAAAATCTCAGGTTGAGAAGAAACCATAACTACATAATGAAATCCACACTTATGCAATAGCATGCAGCGGGTACGATACAAGTGACAGATTCATGTATGTATTGTAAATATCGGTATAAACATGTAATAAAAAACGAACACGTCGTGACACTTCCCCTTTAATCACTCCTCGTTTTATAATGATGACCAATTACAGTGTCTGCATTAATCAAGGTGGAAACACAAATGACAGTCTGGCTACAACTTTTGATTTACGTTAATGTACGATTATACGTGATTGTAGCAATATCTTCTAAATTTGTTAGACCGCCTAGGTGTAGTGGTAGAACGTTCGCATTATATGCAGGAGGTCACGAGTTCAATGCCCGGCCGGGTCATACCAAAGACCAAACACAATATGGCTCTCCCTCCTGACTGATGTCGTAACTTACCTCCGAAACGCCGTGATATCACTGAAAAATTGCTTCAAGCAAAACAAAGCATAAAAACTCGTTAACACCGAGTTCACTTGTTCTCTCCTTCGTTGACAGTCTCTATTTGCTCAAAGAATAAGCCCGTGACTTGATCTACTTAATAATATGGTTATACATAAACATTTTCCTCTTGACGACGCGTTTGACGTACAGTGTATATGTAGCAAACGGTTCTTGAAAGAATAAATTTCTCATTGCGGCATCTGCAAAATGTATCAACCATATCAGCCTGCGCTGTCCGCGCAGACTGATCCGGGCCGACATATTCCGCCTCCGGGGGATATAGGTATAGAGTAATGATTCCTGAAACAGAAAATCTCTAGTAGGCGAAAACGTGTCTATCCGGGTTAACCTGCGCGACATGCTTTGGCGGATTAGGGTCGACACTTTGCGCAGAGTCCATACTGTTGGTTTTCTCGCAAGCCAGCTCATATAGAAACTTTCCTCATTGTCATTGATGTTGTTTTGATCTGCCGCTAAGACTGTTTTGTCTAAGAAAGGGTTTTAAAGGAAGCTGACTGATAAAAGAGGCAGTAACTGTCTCGAGTAGAATTACTATCCTACAAAAGTCTCCCATCACTATTTCCCAAGACGTTTATTTGAAAATTGGAAATGCCTTTTCAGAGTGCCTGCTTCGAGATATGAAAATTAAACAATAGAGGAGTAAGAATAATTTTGAAACAGTTTTGAAAAAATGTATGAAAAAAGGCAGTAATTTCTCGGTATATCCAAGTCGCGTTAAGTCTGTCTGAAGTCTATATTTGATAGAAAACATTAAACTAAAGGAGCGAAATTCAAGAAAACGCTCAAATTAAAAAGCAAAACTCTTTCGAAAACTTAATGATAACTGAGCTTTATATCATAGTGTTACAATGTTTTCATCGAAATCAGACAACATTTCCTTTCCACCTGGTATAAATATGGTACTAGCATTACTAGTTTTAAAGTATTTTTGAATAAGGATGGTCATTGTCTTTGTAACGTTCATCACTCTTGTATATACGTATATATATATTCTACGTTTGACATTTAGTCATAGAAATTTATCTGACATAATTTTCACACTTCACCATACAATTTATGACTTTTATAGTTTACATTTGTAAATATCTATGTTGTGTTCATCCTCGTATATATATGTGTTATAAATAATTAATGCTTAAAGCTCATACATTACTTTGTTAGAATATGTATATCACTTTTTGTATGTAACTAGAAACCATATCAAGTTTACGTTACAAATAAAAGAATATCTATATATCTATAATATGCTGTATTATTGGATATTGGCCTAATTTACGAATATAATGTCTTTTTAAATTGCTAATATATCTTGTATCCTTTTAAAGGGATCTTGTTAAGGGTTGTATGTCTTGTAACGGGATGTTATATTTTATATGTTGTAAAGGGATTGTATTTCTTGTATCTTGTTAAGGGATTTTCATACATTGAATCTTGTAAAGGGATATGATATAGCGTATCTTGAAAAGGGATTTCTTGTTTCTTGTATCTTATAAAGGGATTTTATAAATTGTATGTTGTTAAGTGGGGTTCATATATTGAATCTTGTAAAGGGATATTATAGATTGTATCTTGTATCTTGTATCTTGTATCTTGTAAAGGGATTGTATGTCTTGTATCTTTTAATTGGGTATTATATTGTGTATCTTGTAAACGGATTTTATATATTATATCTTGTATCTTGTATAAATTGTATCGAGTAGAGGGATATTGTAACCTGTATCTTGTAATGGGGTAGTTTAGCCTGTATTTTTTAAAAAGAGATAGCATATACTGTATCTTGTAAACTAATGTTATATCGTGCATATTGTCAAGGGATATTATATGTGGGAGTGAAGTTATAGATCAGAGGTTAATGATCACACTTGACAGTACTCGAACAGCGAACGTCACATAGTAATAAACATGTTTCGGTGTAATAAAGCAACTGTCAACATGTGTAATGTACAAGTGGATCGACAACGTTTTACCTACTTATAATACGTAAGGTAACACTCCCCCTTCACACGGCATCTTCCGCGGACGCCAGTGATAACAACATGGTAAGTAGATTTCAAAGTTTGGATTATGGAATCGGCTTGACGCAGAACTTGCTCATGATAAAAAACAATCTGCTTTTGCAACATTGTTTTTTAAACGTCGGCTAGGCTGCACCATATAGGGGTTAACCTGCGTTTTGTTGTGGAAAGTGTTGATGATAAACAACATATTCGTCATACCTAGCATACTGACACTTACGTATTGTCATATGTAATACACATTGTATTCATAAATACTTTAAAACACTTTAACCCTTTCCCATATGCAAAACATCTGCATTAGACGAGTTTGAAAAACGTAGTAACAAAAACCTGAAAATCTCTATAAAAGATATTTTAATTGTTAAATTAAGTTTAAAACATTGTTGTCCAATGACAATTGCTCATCATGAGCAATTGCGCTTTTGGCCACAAGGTTTTCGAAAATCGTCTGCTGCTGTTGCGTCAACATGCGTCTGTAGGTTGGAAAGGGTTAACGTTTTCAATGTTATTTAATTTGATTTATTTGGGTTTCGAGACGATTTCAACATTTTGTCCATGCATAGTTCACCTACCCATGTGTATCCAGTCTTCTACACACCAGTACTTCACTCAACATTCTTTCCAAGCAACTTACGGCTTTTTTCCAGTTAAGCTCATTGGTGGTAAACGAATGACATGGGTCGAACTGACTTTTGTCAAAAATTGGAAAAAAATGTTGGTTTTGCTAGGTTCAAACTCGCAACACGTGGATGGACAGCCATCTCTCTCAACCGTAAACAGATACCATTGGTTAAACTCGCAACACGTGGATTGACAGCCATCTCTCTCAACCGTAAACAGATACCATTGGTTAAACTACCTGATGTAACACCACACCGGAATCCGTTTTTGTCGTAGAAATCTAAAACAGGCCCTTGTTAAATAGTATAAGCAGGCATTCTCATGTACTGCTGGACTGAAACAAGAACTGTTTTTTTTAATCTGCTTTCAGTTTCAACATTCCTGAATCATTTATGTGCATTCATTTGAAAAAATTGAAGGACTTCTTTATGCTGGCGGATGTCTAAATGATGTGGGTTATTAGGCTCAATTAAAGTTTCCAACCGTAAACAGTTACCCTGGATATGTAAGAGTGCGAGCAACGAACTATTTTTTTGATATACCCCTGATTTCGAGTTTGAGGACAGTGATTCAAACAAGGGCCAGACAAAATCAAACACCTAATGGATAAAGATCAGCAGTCACTATATATGTAATTGTCTAAATATTAATTGGTGTCACTTTACATACAAGTACGATTAGCATATCTAATTGTCTACGTTAAATTAGGGTTCCTGATTTTACGCCTAATTAATGTATTCGCTTTTTTTTTGGCACTCATGAGTTTGGAGCTAACGCATGTAATTGAATTCGGGCACATTATTGGTATGTATCTTGTTGCTTTCTGAACTAGGAAACATGCCAACGACATGGGCGACTCAGTGCTGTGTGTATAAAT
>JAUELF010047155.1:0-27822 GCA_031471495.1 Clinocardium nuttallii
TGCAATCAACCCAGACTCATCTAAGATTGCTGCACTCGTCACCAACATCATGATGGTGTTTTTGGACTGGGTAAAAATACCCCTACAGTTGAGGTGAATGTCAAAGTCACTAAAACACACGGCGTTATCTGCACAGACAGTGAAACATTGAAGCTTTTTATTACCAAAAGAGATCGCAATCCTGTCCTTATCTTCATCTGTTACACAAATGGCGTATGGGCTCCAATTTAATTTGTGTACAAATCGAAATTCGAGATATTCGTTGTACACTTTCAAACACTGGTTTTCCCAATCAGTCATGACGACACGTCGACTTTTCTTCAGCACACACATACCAGTAATACAACAGGCTATTTCGTTATCCAAACAGATGTTATAGGTTCCGACAAATTCCAGACTGCGGACGGACAAGGGTCGTTTGCTTCTTCTATAATCCATATAGCTTGTTTGACAATCGCGATCACACTGTTGACCACTGACATACATGTTGGTGGCGTCTAACCGCTCAGCCATTGAACTTTTCCCCGGACCGTAAACGGCATAACGTAACTCCGCATCAACGTCTGACGAAGCTGTGGATTCTTCAATAACACAGCGATCCCCTTCTACCAATTTCATTTCATTGGTGTCAATTTCCGAATCTGTCTGAACCTCAACATCTCTACCCTTGATTTTTTGAGTCATCACTATGGATTTAAATAGCTTACACACACTAGTGTTTTCATCTTCATTCACACTTTCTATGTCGACTACGTTATCTTTGATTTGGTTTAGTAATTCGAGTTTCTGTGAAATATGCACAATTGACACTTTCTATGAACATTTCATTCTCACTTTTCTGCTTCTCAATTGACGATTCGTTTTCTAGCCAAAGTTCTATATGTTTGGCAACAACCATGGATTTTTTGTTATCATTAAGATGTAGAATAGTTTGTAACATTTCCTTGTTCTTCTCTTGGACAGCATCTGAATTTTCCAAACTGTTCACGTAAATCTGTATTGCTTGAACCTTTTCGTCAAACGCACCAACATCGTGATTGTCATTGATTCGAGTAAGATAGTCCTGTATGTCTGCAAGTATCGTTGATCGCAATAGCATATGCCGTTTCTTTTCGTTAGAAATCAATTCCATTTGATTAATCTTTTGCTCCTTTATGCTTTTCAATAGAATTCTCGTTTCATTCACCTTGCTAAGAACATTATGTGCAGATGACTGTATTTTTGTTATTCTTTTACAGTGTCGATGCTTCTTTCTTGTACATACTTTACATATCATCTGAGCATGCTCTTCGCACATATACCCATGCTGAACTTCGTGTGAAGCACAAAAGATAAGCTCCTTAAGTTTTCGCAATATGTGTGTATCAATAGTCATGGGAAGTTTATCTTTATCAAAGGTTTTATGGTTCTTTAGAAACTCATTGTCCGAGTGACTATCCATACAAGGTTTACACAAATATTCCATGCACTCTACGCAAAACGTGGCCGCCTCCACACTGTCGCCGTCAGGAAGACACACGTCACAAAACACTTTCTTAAGAATATGTTTCATATTGATATCAGTGGCATTCGATTCAGCCATCTTGTTTGAAATCAAATAAAATCACTGGGCATGTTGGTAATCTTGCTTAATGTCAATCAGACATTTACGTCTTCGGGTACTGCAAATATAAACATAACAATGCAACATGACTCATATATTTATATCTAGTTCATGTCAATCGAAAACCGACCTTCGACACTTTTCGACGAGTGCTTATCCAGATCAGCATAGACCTCCGTGCAGTCTCGTAAGGATCATCCCTGCTTGTCATCTTGTCGTCCAAGCATCAGTGAGGGTTCTGAAATAAGTAATGATATAAAAGCAATAATATAAACGATCGTAAGAATCATCCATGTTAAACATCCAAACGAAGCTTTACAGGTGACGTAACTCATATCTCGAACGTTTACTACTTGAGATAAACACCTGATAAAGGATAGTGTCAACCCTTTGCTTGTGTCTCTGTCACGTACCCACCATGTAACACATAACTAAGTTTAACACGCAAATCGCCTCCGTGGGTTATGAGAAGAACGAAGAAGATTCAGACAATCAGAATCTGCCCTGTTCGACATCTGGTCAAAGAGACATTCTGGAAACGATTCTTTTTAATTTTAGGGTAGAACACTCTTAATGGGTTCAGAGATTCGTATTGTTCGTAGTCTTGAGAAACTACCGGCTGGTCCACGAGCAAAAAGCCGATTAAATACGGCTTCGGAGAATATCACCGAACAAAACGGATCACATACACATCAGGATGAACGTGTTAAATTTGATATTTGTGATGACATTTCAAGGGTTATACAGGACTTTATTGACTATGGATAAAATTAAATCGTAAAGTTCCTTAGGGTGACATTCGCTGTGTCCTGACAAAGCTTTGTTATCAGTTAACCAATATAGGGTTATACTAGTCCTCCTGTTAGAACTAGGTCTCAATTTGACTTTTTGTCCAGCAATACTTTTCAATGTGGCTTTCCTAAATGTTGTTTCTCTCTAAATGAATTGATAAACGGATATCAGGTCACAAGCACTGTAATAAACGGAATTTAACACTGAAGTTAATGGAGTATTGCAAGCAATACAAAAGTACGCTACCGTACGAGGACAGCAAATGTTTGAGCCCAACGTGTGACATTGACCATAGGGTAGGTTGCTGGATGATGTACATGTCACATCATCTTTTTGTGGAGAATACGTTTAGTGAAGTAATTGAATATCCATTTAAGCATGTGGTAGATACAGTCCAGACACAAAATTGTGGACGGACAATGTTTGAGCCCAAACTGTAACATTGACTTTGGGAGTAGGTGGCTGGGTGATGTGATTGACGCGTCATCTTTTTATGGGTAAAAATTGTATGGAGAAATAGTAAAATATATTCAAGCATGTGGAAGGTCCAGCCCGGACACTTAAGTTTGGATTGATTGTCGGACGCGAGCAAACCTTTGGTACCCACACCGGTCATGGCGTTTCTTAGATAAATTACCAGTAAAACTGGTTCATATATCCTGACGCCTATTCATGCTTAATGATAACAAAACAATCCTTTACTACCATAAACGTATTTGTTATGAAGCTGTCTTGGATGGAACCTTTGACCTCCCCACATGAGGCGGACGCTCTATAACTACACCCGAGGTGGTCCATACGAAGAAAAAGCTTATCTTTCGACTTTTACCTTTTTCTAAATTTGGGGCTTCTTTTCAGTTTTATATAATACAACATAAAAGTGCAATACATGCTATCAGTTGCCAGACGCATTATTGAAAACAGTGTAATAAGTCCGGGAGGTACATGTACAAGTTAGCCCTTTCCAACATTCAACAACTCTACAGCAAACGACTTTAAAAAGGAAATTGGTTTGCAAGGAGTGATTTCTGGCTGTCCTAAAGTGTTGACACCTATCGGGTAAAAATGTGGAGTTGATAGTTGAAGTATATACTATCACAATTGTCTGTGCAGGTACCTGAATATGAGGGCGAGTGTGTGTATGAATGATTTGATGTCAGAGTTGGCAAACAATTGCATCATACTTCAATGTAGAAGCGTTATCAAATCCAGACACTATAGTCTGAGTTGTGTTTGCCAGAGGACAATCCATGCTAGTATGGATTGCTCTGTCTGTAATAATTCAGACATAACTAGACTCCAATTAAGGGTATTGTTCACTTCCAGACAGCTTGCCAACTATAAAGTGTCACTGTGATGTGACACTTTATGATATCCAGAATCTATCATGTTGGTGGATATGTCATAAGTACATCTAGATGCACAAAGTGCAGTACTATGATCTACTTCCAGAGGCAAGCTCAATTTTGAGCAGGTAGAGGAAGCAGCTGTGAGACAAGTGAGCGATATGCTTGTGCTTGATATGCACCTGGCAGTTGTAGAAAAATGACAAAATGAGAATTTGGCTGAATAGAGCCAAAGTAGAAATGATTCTAAGTTGACTTGACTGTCCTATATAAAAATAGAGCTGGTAGCAATACATTTCTAAAGATAGAATGGATGGCTACATTGTTCTAAAAATAGAATGAATGGCTAACATTCTTCTAAAAATAGAACTTGTGTATCCAAGTGGCCTTAGGGTGGCTACAAGGTGGAAACCGGAGGGTATATATAGAGCGAAACATATGGTTAAATCCATATCAACTGCAAACATGTTTTGCATTGAGAACAGACAATTATCTCTGAAGAGTTCACAGTTTTGAACGAAACCAGTCAGGACAGTCAAGTCAACCTAAAAGCATGTCTTCTTTGGCTCTATTCAGCCAAATTCTCATATCGACTTTGAAAACATACCCGAACATTTTCGGGAACTCCCTTTGAAAACATGGTGACAAAAGGATTAGTTTCTTGTTTTGAGCAATTCCTTATTTTATCGCCATGTTTTTAAAAGGCCGAGAGGTATCAGAAAACGTCTTTACGAGAGAAAAGATTAGCAAGGCCTAGACGCGACTAAATCCCAATAAAGAAAAGAATCGTCTCCAATTTGCAATACAATACCAAGTGTGGAAAGAAGCTCGTATATAAGAAATAAAGTAATAGTCGACAGTTAAACATCTAATTTGCATGAATCATATAGGGGAATAGTTATAGAGGGTCAGTCAAGGTTAAAGTACATCTTTAATATACATATTAAAGTTTCCAAAAGTCGTCTGCTGCAAATTAACCTGCAGACGTGGCAATTGATCTTATCGAAAACGGTCACATGATAACGAGATCGTACGTATGAATGTTGACGCATGAATAGCTCGTTTTGTAAGGGACATATATATATAGATATCATGCTATATATATTGGGATATCTAGTGTTATGGTCAAGATAGAGCATTCTGCATAACAAGGCCATATACAAATGGCGGAATCAGAATTACCACAAACTCAATTTCAAGATATTACTGCGTTTGAATTGATTTGTGATTTATGTCGATTGGTTGGGGCCGTGAAATACTGTGTTAAATGTATGGACTGGTTGTGTGACAGTTGTTTAAAGAGGCACACGAATAATCCAGTTTTCAAGACTCATACAACGGTTGATAAGGACGGACTTCCATTAACCATTACGCCGCAAATACTACAACAACTGAAGGATACTATTTTGTGTGGTACATATTCAACTTGAATATATGTGTAATGATCATATGGAATTGATTTGCCAAATGTGTTTAAGGAAAAAGCATAGGAATTAATTTGTCAAATATCACAGCCACAAACATCGGTACAATCCGTACTAAGTGAAGTACAGCATAAGATAACACATTTACAAATTAAAACGGAACGACAAAAAGAACAAATTCATACTATGTCTGAAGAACATAAGAAAGCAAAAGAAATTGAGATCAAGTATTGTGGTAGACTTACTTGACTTCCTCAAACGATTCGATGAGACAGACGATAATCTAAGTGTGAGACAGAAGTTCAAGTGGCACATTCAGTTCTGAAAAAATATGAAAACTTTTTTTCCAAGACAAAGGCGAACACTTGTTACAGGCTGTGTTGTTATTGGATGACGATGAGAAAGGTAGCGTTGTCGCGGACCACGTTCAACTTTCTCTTTGTGAAAACAAACTTATTGATAGTGAAAGCAGAAGTGATTTCAAAAGTAATTTTACTGGAATGCCAAATCGTTTGGAAAAAGTTAAAAGTATCACGACAGAACTCGTAAACATCGATTTGTCTCAGGTAGTAACGAATGCTGGTTTACCCTTTACCACATACAACACAACATCATCAGACGACTTTAAAAACAGTTTGTCAAAGATATGAATACGGTTTAGTAGATGTGCCTAAATAGGAAATTGCTGACAATGAACAATTTCTGTCTTTGCCACAATCTTTTCAAAGGCTGACTGTTTTAGAGTCGTTAAAATTCCACTGAGAATAGATCGTCCATGTCTGTGTTTTTGTATCAGCAGGTGTTTCTGTCTCCCTCTACTCACATGACTCATTAAAATGTTTTGTTGGTGGTACTCTTTAAAAAAACGTTAATACGGTACAAATGGATGTAGAACGCAATGATTATATGA
Source organism: Clinocardium nuttallii (assembly GCA_031471495.1). Taxonomy (NCBI): domain Eukaryota; kingdom Metazoa; phylum Mollusca; class Bivalvia; order Cardiida; family Cardiidae; genus Clinocardium; species Clinocardium nuttallii. The sequence continues at coordinate 6,076 of JAUELF010047155.1, forward strand.
AATGATGGTGAACCTCAACCCATTTGTTTTGATTGGTTAAAACATATTGGTTTTATACAATGTATTCATAGACTTACTATTACATTTTCCTCTGAAATCATCCATCCGATTTGAAATGCTCATTTGGTGACCCTCTACCAAGAGTGTTGAAGCCAGCTTGATAAGTAGAAAAACACTACAATAACTGGATGTGCTATCTATGCGACTGGTGCAAGTGTTTGGAATTGTATTCTCTGAAAGAACTACTCTGTTTCATATAAATGTTTCTAAATAGACCCGTTTCCAGGATTGGCCTAGACGAATTAATTTATTGTAAACATGGAATCAGGGGGACTGGGACACTTTCTTTGATATGATGGCAGTGCAAACGTTTCAAATCTGACATAATCTATTTTTTTTCAATCTGGGTTTCAAGGTTTATTTCTTAAATATTGGTGAAAAAGCGAGTCGATGTTTTCCATTAAGTCTCATCGATGCTCAGACAATTCATTTGAACAATACGGGCTCATATGTCCCTCGTTGTCTCATGAAACAGTGAACATCATGTACTTAAATGATGTTGGTTCCGAAGAAAAAGTAAGCTATCCTACTCGCCTCGGCGATAACGTTAAACCAATAAGTTTTAGTGTTCCACCTCCTTTTGTTTGAAAACCATTACGGGTATTGCTTTGATAATTACAATACTTCACCTGCATTACTTTAATCAACAGAAGAGAAAACATAACTGTACCTTTGTTTTGTTAGAATAATGGCCCTTTTTCGACTTAGAATGTTGGTTCAGTTTTTCGTTCCAACACCCTTTTTATGAAAACCATCAGAGATATTGCTTTGAAACTTACAATACTTATGTACAACCTCCATCGACAGACGAGAGGACATAACTCTATCAAGGTTTTTGTAAGAATTATTACCCTTTTTCATCTATAATTATCGTTCAGTTGCTCGTACCACCCCACTTTTTTTTGAAAACCGTTAGAGATATAGCTTATACATTTACGATACATATTTACCATCATAACATGCATCACCAGACAAGAGACCATAACTCTCTACAAAAATTGTCAGGGTTGTCAAAATTATGGCCCTTTTCCGACATAGTAAAAAACACTGAATCTGAGTAAAATCCAATTATTGACTGAACCTTTTAATATATTGCTATATTTTTAAGATATCTACACCATCATGACCCGCATCTGTAGACAAGGGAAGGTTACTTTGTCAAGGATTTTTGTTTGGCATTTTACTGATAACGGACAGCTTTGTTATCTTGTCGGAATAAAGTATTGATCATTTCCCTCTACAAAGGTCATGTATATATAATGCACGTACCAGCTACAATAAATTAGGGGACCAGATAGGCTTCCCAGTACAGACTGGTCAGGATAAAAAATATATTCAGATTGTATGTAAATATAACTATTCAGACGTTTAAAAGTTTGATTATGACAACAACAATGAAAAATAGGGTCATGAGCTATCTGAAAACAGAACATCCTTTCTTCACAATAACACGTATAAGGTAAAGGCATCAGGTCAAGTATCATATATATCTTAGCTATGATGGTCCAAGATAGTTGACGTAAACGCATCTCTACCAGTCCCTTAACACCATTTTATACGACCATTCAATTTGGTTGTGCTATTTTGGAAGTATGTCAGCTAAAGATCGTTATAGTGATACTACTTAAAAGTCATCCAGATTACAGATTTTTTTTTTGGAAAGATTGCACGATAGATAATATAAAATAGAACTTTCATAACTGCATGTGACAATGTTTATTTCACTTTAGCCATGCTGGTAGACGGTCACATCAGAAGTATTTAGGTGAACCTATTTAAAAAAAAAAGAATGCTACCTTAACCCTTTCCCACATAAAGATGCAATGATAAGTTTTCCTCTTTAGCCATAATGTTTTCAGCTTTACTCCATAATAATTTTGTTTATATTTTTTTATTAATTTAGATATTCAATATATTTGAATAATATTTTCAAAGTACCCTGATGCAGCTTGTTGTATGAGTTAAAGGGTTAAGTCTTTTAACAATCATTTTCGATTTCGCTGTTTTGATAAAAGGTCGCGTTGAAACAGTTCATACGCATACGTGAAGATAAAGAAACACAAAGGAATTCGAATTTTGACAGTCATATTTCTTTGAAAAACTGTTTTATCTGAGTGTAGTTATATCGAGTTAATTATAATTGTACATGTTGTTCTTAAAAGATGTGTTTGGTCTTTTCTTTTCAACCTAAACATCAAAAGAAATATGCCTATTAAAATGGCTGCCAGGGGAGTAAAATATTTTGGTTCTAGGAACTACATAAAACTCACTTAAAACACAGATATTTTGTGACACCTTTTATGTAGACATGTAGGAAATGATTAGGAATTAGAGGGTATGACATATTATCATCTTCGCTAGCCTGTATTTAGATTTGATGTCTGTCCCACACAGGTTTTCTTAGATTGACTTTTATTGATCTATCAAATTAACGCCTACAAAGTATTTCGGTATAAAACTGGTTAGATAAAGCATATAAATAAACAAACGATATAGAACAGCGGTGATTATCAAGTGCTCCGAATGTATAGCAAGTGTGTTTGTTATATCGTGCGATTACATAAAAACCGAGCATGCGCTCAGGACTATTGAATTTTGAATAGGGTCAATTCGGGACGACCATTTATGTCCAATATATATACATACAGCGAAGTTTTTTGGTCTGATTCTTTTTAATGAGTTTGGACATAATGGTTTGGAAGCATATGTTGATAAATTTTAATACTGCTTTTGAAACCTTGTATTTGCAACTATAACTAATGGTTTAGTGTCATGTTGCTATGCCACGAAACAGTGATTTAAATATTGAATTTAATATAGTAAAGAACATGTATATACTATTAAAAGGTTTTTATTATCTTAAAATGTGTAAATTTACTTATGTAATACATATCTTACAAAATACTTTCTGAGTCCATATTTATACTTGTATTGCGGATGTATTACGCGTAGTCTGATATTTAATTATATGAAAAGCAATAGCTTTTGTACGTACTTGCTTCTCTATTTACAGACTCCGCTCCGGAGAGTTCAAAGCCAATACGCAATTGCAAGGACACATCGGTTCAGACGCAACGTATCGAATACTCATCTACATCTACAGAGACTGGTCGTCAGACAGATGATGCTGTATCCGGAGCTCGACAAAGCAACTCTAAGCACAATAAACAGAACTACAATAAAAGTAAGAAGCGTCTGAAAGACAAGTGTGATTCAAAGGCCAGCTTATTAAAGCATACTTTAAAATTCGACGCTTGTTACAACGTGTGTCATAGTGACGAGACGGAGGAGTGTTGCATTTCTGGCATCGTTGTTTTAAATGACGGGCGGATTGTAACAGCGGATAGGTCAAATCGAAGTTTTGGTGTTTACTAGTTGTTTTAATGGACAGCTTGTGCTCGAATGAAAATGGCGACCCGTTCACCTATGTGCAATTAATGCAGACAAAGACATTGAACAAGTTGCCGCCTCTTTCAATCATCGTCGAATGAAGATATATGCCATTTATGCTGATACGATGATACATTTAAGAGAATTCGATATGACTCTTCACTGTAGAGGAATTTGTCATGTAGCTGGTACCACTATCGCCATTTTGGTGTCAGATAAAGCAGCGTTCATTAAAAATGTACGTTTGCCGGGTATAAACATCACTAAGAATACTATAAGTATACAGTTCAGAGATGTAAAAGATGGAAGAATAAATAGCTCTATTGATGTGTTCAAAAACGAACTCCGTAGTCCTGTATATATTATACCAGACAACACGAATAATATCCTCATAGGTTAACAGAACATAGTGAGTGCATTCAATACCAAGGGCGATATATTATGGTTTTATAGAGGACACGGAGACCACAATCTTGATGATATTCTGGGCATGACCATTGATCCAGAAGGAAACATCTATATTTGCGGTGGTGGATCTGATGACATCCACCGAGTGTCATCATCAATCTTTCGAAAACGTAGAGTTGTGCTACACGACATACCATATCCTTGCAGTATCGCATATTCAAGAGAGTCTTATAGTGGGATGTAAGAAACGTAATCAAGTTTACGTTTACAGATTTGTCTAAGGTGACAACTGTGATATTATCAATATTTCTGTCTGTTCGTCTGTTTCTGTATACACAACTGTTGAACAACTTCATATTTTGACACAGAGTCGACCTTAATTAGTTTAAAATGCAGTGCTTGTTTAATCAGGGGTTGAACTATTTCAAGATGTAGGATAGACTAAATTATTCATCACAATATTCTGGTTTTCTAGTTGGTCGATTGATATTGTCTTTTGCATGGATGAGCTATTGTGATCACATTTTTCCGTCGTACTTCCGTCGTGCGTCATGTGTCGTGTGACTGTTTCCTTGTTAACACTCCACAGACAACAGTTTACATCCAATCTTCATGAAAGTTTATTCATACATACGGCTCCATATAGGTCATGTCAGGCCTTTAACTTGGTTACTAGGCAAAATCGAAGGAAAATATTATGAACACTCTAGACCGCACGTTTTGCTACAGCAGCTTGGAACTTTGTCATAAATGTTTGCCTTGATGATATCTAGGACAAATTCGAAACTGGGCCATGTGAGGTCGAACACTAGGTCACAAGGTCAAATTTAAAGAAAATCTTGTTAACACTCCGGAGGCCTTACTTTTAACTTTCGCATGTTGAAACGCTGTCAGAAAAATTATCTTGATGACATGTAGGCTAAGTTCAAATATAGGTCATATCCGGTCATTAACTAGGTCACTAGGCTAAACTGAAGAAACATCTTGTTAGCACTCTAGAGACCGAATTTTGTGACCGAAACTGTGTCAAAATGTTTGCATTAATGATAGCTAGGCAATGTCCGAATATGGGTAATGTCGGGTCAAAAACTAGGTCATGAGGACAACTTGAGGGAAAGTCTTGTCGGAATGGATGTTTTGATGATATCTAGGCTGAGTATAAAACATGGCTATAGTCCGGTCAAAGACTAGGTCAGTAGGCAGCATTGAAGGAAAAACTTATTAACACTAGTAATAGCTTACCTGGCCACAACATAAGTTACTGTGATTGACTATGTGGTTAGCATAACTCATGTCAGCACTCATAGCCCTCTTGTTTAAATGACATTTCGTATGTGTTTTAAACTAACCTGATATGCATCCAGTAGACACTGACGCTGAATTTGACATACATAACGTTTTATCATAACCCTTTCCAGCATGCAGCAGACAACTTTGAAAAGATATGTACAGAAATAAAGTTAATCACAATAAAAAAAATATAATTATTGCAATCATTATGAAAGGGTAACGATGAAACACAACTACGTGTACAGATCGTTGTCGCTACTCCCTATTTGCATACTCACTAGTTAAACCAAAATATGCCCATGCAATGGTATCAGAGTGACTTGGCCATTTATTTCCTCCTCACTTCTTACCCTTTCGTTTGATTTTCCTTTCATTTTTGAGTCAATACGCACATCTACTGAATTGTCAGTCTGAAATCATTCCATAGCCAATTAATATGAACAAAATGTATTATTACAATCCCATTTCTATGTTATTTACTATATATGTGTATATTATGGGCTGAGGCCTGAAATGGTGTATAAACAAATTAAATTGAAGATTGAATGGATACAGGTGCTGTCAATAAATGATTTAACTTCTTATCTGGTAGCATTGTTACACACTAATAATAATACATTACCGTGGAATAAAAGGGCAATTTTGTTTACTCGATCGTATGGAAAACAGCTCATCTCTCCGCTGAGGAATAGAAGTATAGAGCAAAGATTCATGAAACTGAAAAAAATCCACAGCAGGCGAAAAGTGTCTGTGCACTATATTACCGATTTCTACATGTGACAACCCTATAGTATTAGGAAATACCATTGGGATACAGAGAGAGAGAGATCAAAACCTACTACAGACTACAATGTGTGTGTATTAACCCTGTACGAGACAGACAAGGATGTAACGGTTTAATTTTGTGTTCACTGTGCATATTAAAAAAGGAGGCCAAAGGAATTAGGAAGACACCTGAAAAGTGAAATATTCATTTAACACTTTCATACAACAAATGAAGATATCAATGGCAAAAATACCTTTATAAAGGTCATAAGCTACATGACCGTCTTATAACTGATCGCCAGTATGCGGCAAGTTATTCTAGAGCTGTCTGTGACCCCTACCATACCCATAACACGGCGGGTGTATACACGTAACCTCTGAATGGAGTGGCACCGAACTATTTTATAGGTGTAATTTGGTAAAAGGCGCTAGTCAAATGTGTCATGATTATATACTTCCATTCGCCGATGGCCCGATATGTAGAGTCAACATCCGGCATTAAGCTTTGTTGAGGTTTGCAATAGCGCCCAACATCCAAAAATGCAGTCTTAAGACGCTTACCTCCCTGTATATCTTTAAAAAGAAAATAGGGGTTTAAGTAATCCGCCGACACACCCACATCCAAAGGATGTGGGAATACGCCATGCGTAACTAATTCGTCAATCCTTTTCTGTAGTTCTTCGAACGTATCCTTGGATTACTGCTGGATTCTACCTTTTCAATGTGAGCGTTCAGCACCATTATACCCAGCTACATTAGGTGTAAAACAGTCTGTGTAATATGTTAGAAGATCTTGGAATTTATCTTGGCTTCTTCTGGGAGTATTCTATTAGGGTTCAGCGGAAACACTGTCAGAAAGAGAATGGCTGTTCACACTTGGTGTAGCTTGTGTCATATGGGTTCCATGTACAAGTTGTATTTCTAACGAAACCAAAGTGGCTGTGGATCATTCGTGTCATTGACTTATATAATAATCCTCCAACAGCTTAAGTAACCTGTGGGTAGGATAGACAACACATGCTATGATTGGTTAAATACTTACGGTGTCTTTAGAATCAATCTCAGGGGAAGGGCTGTTAAACATATATCTAAAAAGGAACCTACTTGGGTAAACAATTTTAAAGTTGTGGCATCAGCCGCTTGAAGGGCTCTTTCAAACAGGATAACCGAATGGATCTGCCAAAGACTGCTTAAGCATGCTTATTTCTGCACCACTGTCAAAATTTATAGTAATGGGAAATAGTCTGAAAAAAGGACCCCAGAGAGGGTGACTGTTTGTGTTGTTACGCCTTAATGTAGGTAAGACATGTTTATTGTGAATGGGACCGTTTACTTAAGTGTCATTGGATAATGTGACATCACCAGACCCTTTGTCAACTCAAATTGATAGTTTAGCGAATTTTATATATTTTATGTCATCCTCTGGTAAATATTCCAATTTTCTAAGGGAGTTGGTTTCTTGATCGAACAGCTTGTTTGCATAGTGGGTAAGTCTGTTGCATACTTTTGTTTTACGAGAGCTGGTAAACCAAGATTGATACGTCGTAGACAAGTACTTAAAATGACATTCTGAACGATAGATGTAAATTACTCATCATCAGTGGGTACTTCACTATGATAGCGAATTCACCCGTCCCGTTAAAATAGACTGTCGTCAACGAACCTGACAGGCGTCAATACAAATTTTCTGATCTCTCTCCAGGTTCTAACTTCGTATTATCAAGAAAATTACCGCAGGTAGACTGAAATCCAAATTATTGTTGGATGGCCTGCAAAATCGCATTGATACTAGTAGAGTTCTTTACAAATGTATTTCTAGATATTATGAGCCAATAGTTAGGTGGCTATTTGGCCTAGCAAAAGCTCAAAAAGAGCCACCTTGTGTGCTGCTGTTTTCCGATCGTCTTTTGCATCATCAGTGAATCCAAGTAGAGGAACATATGTCTTTTACCGAGCCTAATATATGTCGTCGACACGAAAGGAGGGGACATTTGAGTCAAGGGATAATGTATAAACAAAGATATACCGTCAGGCCTTAACCGATGTAATAGTTTCATGTTTGGTAAATGACCACTGTTTGGGGGCTCGAATATTGTGAGCCATTGTTCATTTGAAAAGCTCAGTTTTTAACGTGTAATATAGTACGTTGTTCGGACTGTATTATCTGTCCATTGTAACGGAAAATGGCAATTTCTCGCTTGTAGTTGTTGTCCGTAGCTAAAGCGACTATATCGTAGGTTCCTTTTACAACTATGCCACCACGCAAGGCAGGAATGGACATCATATATAAGTTTGAATAAATTAATTTATTTCAAAACGTGTTACACAAAGCATGGCGGAAACAGAACAACCCTTTCATAGTTATGTCGAAACTAACACAAGGAAAGTAACCGTTTATGAGTTAGAGGTATATCAACAACACTTATGTACTAGCGTTGATAAATTGCTTGGTATTTACAACGGTTTGTGAACTCGGCTGATAACATTCATATTAGAAACATGACCCTGATTCATAGTTTGTTAACGTCGTGTGTAGGAGGGAGTCGAGCCGCGATAGCTCAGTACGTAACGACGAGGGCTTCTTATCCAGGTATCGTGAATTTGAAACCCGACTGGACCATTTAATCTTTCAGATAATTGACAATTGATTTGTGTAGTTCTAGTTCCAGAAAGGTAACACATGTTAGGTAAACAGGCCACCGTCATAAAGCTGAAAACCGTTAAAATAGGCGTAAAAACACGAAAAAGCATTGTATCAGGGAAATGATTGAAGTAAATTTAGCCCATTGTGTTAGACATTATCCTCATGTGCCTGAATTTGGCAGGCATTCAAGTACAGCAGACTTGTCTGCAGCCGAATGTTTTGTATCGTTGACAAATTCCCCGTAGGTGAAATATATATTGATCGTGTTATTCGACTATCTTAGGAGGTCAGTTTACAAACAGTTCACAACTAGTACACTTACATGTAATGCATATAACATGCGACAGTTAAATTAACACGGACTTTACATCATGTTTTGAATTTGGTCTACGTCACTAGAAAAATCAACTTCGGATGTTCTGAAATTATGGCAATTGCGTACACAATTAGTTTGGTTTCGTTCTTAATAAATCTCATTGGAATCAGACCAATTTATTCGTGGTGCAATACGATCGTTTGATACGGCTTAATTTGTGCTTCTATTACTCGTAGGCAAACATGAACTATTCTGATCAGATTCTACATATGCGCAAGCTGATTTAGATATACCCTGGTCTCAATGTGCCGAACGTCGGTTAAAGTAAGACTTTGTTAATTTATATATAAATATACCTAGTTAAATACACTTAGTGGTATAACAAGTAAACACGGTAAAACTGCCTTCTTCGATGACCAAAAATCAAACTGTACATGTGCACATGATAATCGGTTTCTAATGAAATCCTAGTCGATATCATTTTAATTATGATCGCAAGCGTATATATGTTTCCTTCAATGATCAACGGTCGTGCTTAAAACACCATATGTGTATCTCAATGTAAACATGTTTATTACATCTTTCTAAATGTGACATTACTATCACAATAGTATTACGAGATACAGAATAAAAACCTCTTGGATACAGAGAGAGGACGATCATGTGCTTGTATGAATCTTTTAGTAATACGCGTAACAAACAAAACTGCATCTTTTTCACAATGTTTTGTTACAACTGTGTATAAAGCAAAATGAATCCACGGGAATTTACAAGACGTATGCAAGCTGAAGTACGTATTGAGCCTTTTCAAACAACAATTAAAGCTAATAATTACATCATTATCAAAGTTTCGATTTTTCAGATCAACTTCGTCACTCATGCAATAAATTCCCTTCTCCACCAGGACAAACAGGGTAGATGCCGGCATTCCAAAGTTCTGAAAAATAGAGGCGCTCCGTCTTTTCTGACATCCCTTGACTGCAATGGTCGAACGTGACACTTTTCTACATGACAGTTTACGAGGTTGTATCACCTTGAAAAGTAGCAGCAGTGTTTTTACCTCAACGTATACGTGACTGTTCACAGCAAGACATTTTCTATTAAATAATTGTTTTAATTCTTCCTTTATTTGTGTTATGATTGGTGCACAAAATAAAACACACAGTGCGTGCAAGTTTTGGATTCATTTATTTACTTTGTAGACATGTATGACACAGCTGCAAGATATAGAATATAAAATATTGCCTTAAGGACCAAAAGATAATTTCTTGTTTACAAATATGTACCTATTGTGTCAAAACAAAAAGAGAAATAAAGTATAAATTAAAGTTTATAATAGTAACATTATCAATTATCTACAGTTTTAAGTAAAGGCCGCTTATATTTAGTTTTTGAATGACGAATTACATTAACTCCGATATTAGTCTGTAGTTGCATGCACACTTTCCTTAATTTGACATTTAATTTTTATAGAAAAGAGTACAATTTAATAACATTTGCTGATAAACTGTGTCGTATATCTGTTGTTAGCTGATAGGGATTGTTGTGTTGGATAAAAGTTAAGTCTAGCTTAATCAACCAATTATTCACCATACTTGTTAACATTTATGTCAGCAGCATAGCAAAATCGTTGAATATTCTGACAAATGAGTCGAATCACCGAAATTAACAAACGACTGTTTTTTGTTCGATCCCCGGCCGGGTCATACAAAATCCTTAACAATGGTAGTAATGGCTACCCTCCTTGGCGTTTGGTGCTGCGGGGTTAGCATTACGACTGACTGGCTGCAGAAATTGACCAGTAGTACTGATGACATACCCAGGATATAACTGAAAGAAAAAAAGTTGAATGCAGTGTAAAACACAAAACAATCAAACGTTTGTATTCAAGTAACCCTTGCAAACAGATAACCAGACATCGCGTATTGAAATCTAATCAGCAGTACCATTCTGAGCAAGCGCCGTATTGGAAACATGAAATCGGTCTAGATCGACATTGATTCAAATGCAATAGATTCGTCCGATCGTATATACAAATGTACATAGGAAACGCCAAATATGCTCATAGCGTCACATTAGACAAACATGTAAATGTAAATAGTGTTTTGTTTGTCACAACCCACTAAAAAACGATCTTGACACGGATCATATGCAATGCTACAAGGAGATGGTAGATTGTCGAGAACAATTATACTCTTTCTAAAATTTGAAGATGACAACAGGTGAATATTATCAGAACCACCACTGCAAATATAAACGTTTCCTTCTGGATCTATGGTCATATCCAGAACACCATCTAGCGGGTGACCTTCGTAACCTTTATAATTCCACAATCTTTCACCATTTAAATTGAATGCGCTAACTTGATGCTCCTCACCTACTACAATATTCCCCTTGTTGTCTGGTATTATATATATTGGACAACACATCTCATTACTGAACAGCCCTATATTATTAAGTATTCGCCCTTTGATGTCTCTTATCTGTATTTCAATAATGTTCTTCCCGCTATTAATATCCGGAAAAGCGCCATGTTTATCCATCGATTCTACATCTGATAACAGAATAGCAATGGTGCTACCAGACAAAGAACAAATTCCTCTGCAGTGGAGAGAAAAATCAAATCCCCTTATTTTTGTTATTAACCGAGTATGAATGGCATATATTTCGACTCGACGAGAATTGAAAGAGACGGCAACTTGTTCAAGGTCTTTGTCTTTATCTATTGCACACAAATCAACGGGTCGCCATTTTAATTTGTACATCAACTGTAAATTCAAAAAGCCATCATACACCTTCAAACAGATGTTTGAGCTGTCTGTTATAATTATCCTCCCACTACGTAGAACAACAATACTTGAAATACAACATTCCCTTTCCCAAGCAATTCGCACGTTGTAATAAGCGACAACTTTTAGTGTACGCTTTGATAAGGCAGCATTTGCATGACACTTGTCTTTCATACTAGTCTGACTTTCACTATCTTTCTTGACAGTATTCTTAATCTGAGCTCCGGATAAGGCGACATCTGAATGACACTTGTCTTTCATACTTGTCTGACTTTTATCCTCTTTCTTGTCAGTATTCTTAATCTGACTTTGAAGAGATCCGGAAAAGGTGACATCTGAATGAAACTTGTTTTTCATACTTGTCTGACTTTTATCCTCTTTCTTGTCAGTATTCTTAATCTGACTTTGAAGAGCTCCGGATAAGGTGACATCTGAATGACACTTGTCTTTCATACTTGTCTGACTGTTATCCTCTTTCTTGTCAGTATTCTTAATCTCACTTTGAAGAGCTCCGGATAAGGCGGCATTTGCATGACACTTGTCTTTCGTACTTGTCTGACTGTTATCCTCTTTCTTGTCAGTATTCTTAATCTGACTTTGACGAGATCCGGAATAGGTGACATCTGAATGACACTTGTCTTTCATACTTGTCTGATTGTTATCCTCTTTCTTGTCAGTATTCTTAATCTGACGTTGACGAGCTCCGGATACGGCGTCATCTGATTGACACTTATCTTTCATACTAGTCTGACTTTTATGATCACAGTTAGTATTCTTTTTCTGACTTTGACGAGCTCCGGATAAGGCGGCATCTGAATGAGAGTCGTCTTTCATACTAGTCTGACTTTTATGATCTTTCTTGTCAGAATTCTTAATCTGACGTTGACGAGCTCCGGATACGGCATCATCTGACTGACGACCAGTCTTAGCAAATGTAGATGTGGATTTGATAGTTTGGAATGCTGGTGCTATAGCAAGGTTGGTATCATTGACTTCGGCGTCCTTGTATGTGAGTATTTGGCATGTACTCCCTAGCATGGAATCTGAAAATAAAGAAGCAGGTTCGCATATAATGCTTGATAATCGATAATGTAACGGATCGATAGCAATTCCTTACTATTTTGCAAGATCATTTTATTAAAAACAAAGTGTATTGGCAATTTTAGTGTGTGTTACTAGTAAGTAAAAACATTTAACATTTCCAGAGAACAAAAGTCTATTTGATAATATATACATGTACTACTGTACTTTGTTGAAAACAGCCTTTGTATTAAAGTTCGAATCATGCACCCAAGAACTCATTCGGATAAGAAGTAAATACACATCTTCCCGTTTACTTGTGTTCTGTTAAAACGTTTTTAGACAAATCAGACAAGCAGTTTCAGAGAAGAAGATTTAACAAGAAAGGTTACCACCTTCCTGATACTGCCAGGTGGCTATGGATTTCGACCAATTAATATCGTTTAAAATAATGTGAACCATAACACACAGGGAGTAGTCTGCCCAATTACATTGAACTTAAAACTAATAGTCAAAGAGGACTTGTTTCACGTGTTCGAATCTTAACTACTTTCTGATCCCCAAAGATGACATAAATTGACCAATTATTATGGTGTAAACGTTTTGTAGAGGATTTAAGAGACATTTATGTAGCATTATTTTGAAATCAGACTTCCGGTTTCTGGAAAGAATATAAAAGTCTTGTAACTTTACTCCCTTTCTTGATGAGGTCAAGATATGGTCAAGATCTGTTAGAAAAACGAAGTTAAAGAAGAAAAATGGAAATGGACTGGACATAGTCTGAGGAAACATAAATAACGAGGCCGCCTTTGAAATGGAGCCTTCAAGTAAAACGAAAAATAAGAAGACCCCAAAACTGTTTGAGAAGATCAACGAAACAAAATGGGAAACAAATTTTGAAAAACTCAACAACGTAGGGACAATAAGAACAGAACGGGATGTAGAGTCTTAGTTGATGGCCTACGCGCCACAATGAAACACTATGGTTGAAAATAATAAGAAGAAGTTCTGTTTAAATTGACTAAGTGGGTAAGGAAACGATGGTCACACATGGTGCTCTCGAACGATTTCTCTTACCTTTAGAACAATAGGTGTTTACTAGTTCAGTCGTGATGCACTTTACCTTTTCCAAACAATTTAACATCTCCTTAAAAGAACGTCTGACATCAATACTGCCTTCACTATCAACGAGATATGGTTTAATTTCACCAAGATAAACTTGAACGTATTTTGTAACGACCTTAGCCTTCTCATCATCGTTCAGAAACAACACAGCCTTTAACAAGTGTTCGCTCCTGTCATGGCGGAAAGCAATGTTCTCAGACTTTTTCAAAACTGACTGTGCAGCATGAACTTCAGTCTCATATTTAGATTGTCCGTCTGTTTCACCGAATCGTTTGAGGAAATCTAGAATGTCCGCAATAACACTTGATCTCAACTTGCTTTGCTTTTCATTTTCTTCAGACATTGTTTGAATACGTTCTTTTTGTCGCTCCGTTATATTTTGCAACTGTTTTCTCGTGCACTGTAACTCGCTAAGCACGGGTTTTACTGATCCTTGAAGTTGTGATATTTGATTGCAATTTCTATGTGCTTTCCTTAAACAAATTTTGCATATTAACTCCATATGATCATTACACATATATTCAAGCTGGACCTCGTGTGTGCCACAAAAAATAGCATTTTTGAGAGTTTGTAATGTTTGTGGGGTAATGCTGATTGGTAGTCCGTCCTTATCAACTGTTTTATGAGTCTTGAAAACTGCATTATTCGTGTGTCTATTTAAACAACGCTTACACAGCCAGTCCATACAATTTACACAATATTTTACAGCACCCACTGTTAAATCATCCAATCGACATATATCACAAATCAAATCAGGTTCAGTTTTGTCTTCAGAACTACTAATCCTTAAGCATGATTCCGCCATTTTTCTTACATGTGTAACAAGGTCAAAAACGTCTACCTGGTAAACAACACGGCATTCATATTATTACGACGGACAAACACTGTGTTGAATCTACAATGGTAGACGGATGTTTAGATTTGTCGAAAATAACTTGTCGGCTTGTAAACTTGGTCAGAATTCCTACTTGTTTTTAAATGACTATTTTTTACGGCTTGATCGAATGTTCAACAGTAAACCAAAATATATAAACAAACATAAATGCCTTGCTTAGACGAGAAACTACGTATTTGCGTCCGTTGCTATAATATGGTAGGTGACGGGTTTAGACCCAGCTGTGTATAAATATTCCCCAATCCGTCACCCAAAATATGTCACCTACCATTTCATGAGCAACGAACCAAAATGTGTGGTAGAGGTTATGTTGGACAGCTCCAAATAAATATCCGTCTATCGTTAGACGTTGTAGATTCAAAACAGTAAACACGTAATATCGTCATTTACATGTACAGTGTATCTTAGTTTCATAAACTACCTTCCCGCCGATCCTTAAATATAAAAGAACAACTCACATACATCGCGTAATAATAAACTTAGTATTGAACGTCGGTCGTGACTTTTGATTTAAATTACATTTCGAATAAGGACAACATTTATTTTAAACAATTAAGTGGGTCCTTATGAATCATCTGAACCGCTAAACCAATAATCAAAATGTTTCTTTTTTTTTGATAGTTGTCAATAATTGCCATGCTATCAAAAATGCAATCACTGCGAACACATTCCAAAAGAATCGGATACAACCTTATTTATGTATATCGCTCCTAATTTCTTAGATCGTGTTCTCCAATTTTATTTAGGAGATGTAAAATTAACAATCCGTACAATGTGTGAAACTTTCCAAAAGGTCTGTGTAGTTCTCAAGAAGATCGAATGACAGCTACAGTTCATGTGGCCGATAAAAAGTAATGATGATATTATTAAATATTTTCTTCGTTGATGGAATATTTTTCATTTCTTCTTTTCATTTTGTTTTCAGTTCCTATATGCACAAGAAAAAATATGAAGTGTTCAAGTTCAAAACTATGTATTGATCATAGTTTCATGAAGACTGAATAAAACTGTTGACCTCTTTGATGCGATCAGGTTAAGCTGCTGGTAGGGCAATAATACACGAAGCTACCGTGCCTATTTATATCTATACTCGCATAAGTTTTTAAGCAATCACCCAATATAGTTATTACTGACCTGTTACTTTAATGATAAGATGCCCCTATGTACATGTAGGACTATTCCTACATGTATACTGTTGACGAAGGATGACAAACGCTGGGCAAGCCCAAAAGCTGATAGTGAGTTGTTTGTCAGGTGTGCTCAACATTATTTTGAAACTCAAACGTGTCCGTCAGAAATCTATTTTCAAACGTATCCAAATGTAAAATGTCGAGATATTAACTACTTCACCGATAGAACACATTTTTTGAAGAAAACGACTTCTGGAGACGTCATGGGAATCGGCCAAATGGCTTTGTTTGCCCTGTGTCTCTGGCTCTTTGTTGTACATTTGTCTGTGTATATTAAGTCATTGTTATAGTCTTAAACAGGAATATTAAGTAGACTTTCAATTTTTAGAAAACCTATTCAATGGATATTCAAGGATTTTACAAAACTCAATAACGGGAACACCAGTTTCGAAAGTATGTTTTATGGATTGCGAGAAAGATATACCGTTGCAGAAAGTGTTAAACCCAATCAATCAAATATATTAAACGGTAGTGAGATACACGATGACTCCTTATCGCATGGCGTGGCTCATATCTTTATGAATTCATTCAATATTGAACAGGAAATGGTACTATAAAAGTGACACGTATAAATCCTTATCCTCGCTAAGTAACTTGCGACCCTCCAACACAGACACTAGTAAACCTTTTCCACATACAGCACATTTGCAGCAAACGCCTATGATAGGCTAAAATATCAAATATGGCAACAGGGAGAAATTGATCCTTAACCACAACATTTTCAAAATTCGACTGTTGCAAATGCTCCAAAACGCCCCTATACGTTGGAAATGGTTTAGTCCATTGGTGGAAGATTCATGCCGATTGCCAGAGTGACACGAGTCAATCGGAAAACATAAATGTCCTAGCCAGATAGCCCTACAGTGAAGACTCGGATGAGCCTGTACATACACCGATCTTCTCCACATTACGTGGAATATAGCGCTAGATGTATTTTGAACAAAACTCGGTAAGAGTTCTACGGTATCACTGCCCTGCACATTTTATCCAGGCTGCGTTTAACTTACGACAGCATACCAAATGTTTTTAAAACACTTATCCTGTTCCAGATGAATTAAACTCGATTAATTTTTATTGTTTTCCTTATGTCCCAAACTTGTGATTGAGATAATAAAGACAGAGTTGTGTTGTGTTGTGTTCTGACACAACACTTTATAGTTAAAAGTATAAAAAAAATCCTATTTCGTTTCTAAAATAAAGGTCTGTTTCACTGACACATACATACATGCATACGGTGTTTTTTGCCGTAATACGTTTCTTAAATAACATCTAGTTTGTTCAATAAGATGCAATTAAGTTCATTTAACATACAGGCGGAGAGTGGTCTCTCGTGAAATTGTTATATATGAAAGTCCCTTATGTACGCAGGTGAAATAATATCCCAACTCCCAACAGAACAACTGCTCTTTTTGTCCCTTTCCAAAATACAACAAATATGCAGCAGACGACTTTGAAAGTTGGCAAAACTATGGTCTTTAATGATTGGAAAAAAAGCTGAAAACATTCTTGAAAATGGAGAAATTGCTCATTATGAATATCTCTTCATTTGGCCACAATGTTTTCAAAAGTTGTCTACTGCAGAGGCGTCATGATGTGTGTCCAAGTGGGAAAGGGTTTAATTTAGGAATTGAACATCGGGCAAAAGTCATACTTAACACGAAAATAGCAGTAAGCTATTGAAGAGTTACGTTCAATAGACACTTAGTCAGGGGGAGACAACTCAGTTTCCATTGATGACCATGTAACATTATTGGTTATGGTTCTTTTTCTACAAAGCAGAAACCTGTATTAAATGATAGAGTATATGGCGTATTTTTAAACAATAGTACCAGGATGACGCTGTATCGTGCTCCTGAGTTAACAGAATTTAGTTAAAGTCTCCTGTCAAAAAGTTGTGCGGTAAAGTTATGGAGTCATGGTCTGTCCCAGGATGTTTTGAAGATCTTTGGCTACTCTTACTATATTTTCGTTTATAAAACATGTGTTACTCCATGAAGTCCAACATAATAAAATAGTATCACTAGCTACATGCTGTGATGATACATACCAACAAGGGGACCTGGTGTATTAAGGCAAGCTTTTATTATCAAAACACCTATTCTGACAAAGTTTCAACAAACTGAAATAAAAATAAATACCGCTTCCAGAGTTTAAACTATCCTTCAATTTGGCCTAGTGACCTAATTTATGAACGGCCATGACCTGTAATGGAATTTGATATCATCAAAATACATATTAAGACAAAGTTAAAATATGCTCAAATTAAAAATACGGCATTTAGAGTGTTGACAAGATTTCTCTTTTTCAATTTGGTCTAGTAACCCGACATGACCCGTAGTCGAACTCGGCCTAGATATTATCAAAATACCCATTCTTACAATTTGAACATGCTCAAGTTATAAATACGACTTCCATGAATGTTAACAATAGTTTCATTCATTTTTGCCTGGTGGCCTATATTCGAACTTGGCATAGATACCGTTAAATACACACATTCTGCCAAACTTTCAAGTTGCTGAAGCAAACAAATTAGTGTCCACAATATGTCCTTCAATTGAACCTTGCTTCCTTATTTTTGACCTGACATG
The DNA here is from genome assembly GCA_031471495.1 of Clinocardium nuttallii. Lineage (NCBI taxonomy): Eukaryota > Metazoa > Mollusca > Bivalvia > Cardiida > Cardiidae > Clinocardium > Clinocardium nuttallii. The sequence continues at coordinate 24,556 of JAUELF010047155.1, forward strand.
ATCCAGTATCGAACTTGGTCAAGGGATGATGGAGATGTGTGTGCTGTATTGTCCAGCAAGACCAGTACTGAAAGAGGGAAAAGCATTCATTATATGTACAGTCAAACTTGACTTAAGCAGCCACCAAAGGGAGAGTCAAAATTTGGCCAGGTGGCTGCTTAATACAAGTCAAATAAAGCAGAAAATGTTGATTGAGTTTATCTTCAAGTGGCTGCTTAATACAAGTTGGCTGCTTAACAGAGGCGACCGCTAACACGGGTTCGACTGTATATGTCTGAAGCTTGTTTTCAATTGAGCATCTATATTGCTTGATATAATTTTCAGAAATTAAACCAAATATTCATCTACCGTTGTTGATTCAATACAGTGGGTAAAGATCTGATTACATAGAACGCATTATTCAATAACATTGTATTTCATTGTGCTCATAGTAAATTCTTTTGAATATTTCCCACACGCAGACGTCTATTTAGCGCGTTTGCACCAGACGACTTATATAATCTTTGTCGGAAAAGGGAAATTTCACATGATTAACACTTTTACTTTAACTACTTTGTTTCTGCAATAATTTTAATTAATTCTTTTTCTTACTTTACATATTTTCCAAACTGTTGGTTTTAGGTTTCCAAAGCCGTTTGCTGCGTTTTTGATGTATGGGAGAAAGGGTTAGATACCGTATTTAATATCACATGCTTTGGTTGTGTATTGAAAATCGATTATTGCCTGCCATTATTGTTTGAATACTTCGTCCTTCAATTCAATAAGTATTATTTCTGTTTTACCCATATGCAGGTAAATGAGTTCCCATATTGAGATATTGTTGTTTCAAATTTGTGATTTCCAAGTTACATGCAAATGGCGTAAAGACGTTGAAATCGAACAAGGTCCTTTATATTATCAAGGCGTATTTTGTAGCGTCGCACTTGACATCGTCGTTCTCTCGTTTTGTATATCTAATACAGGAAAAGGCGTTCCCATATTGAGATAATTTGGTTTCAAAAACTATGATTCCCAAGTAATATGCAAGTGGCGTAAAAAGTAAAAAGTTGGATAATGTAGTAGAAAAGGTCGATTTTTTTTATAATCCATGACGATTTATTCTTCATCAAGTTGTTGAGCGGACGCGGAAAATCGCAGGTTTGATCCCTGACCGGGTCATACCAAATACTTTAAAACATGGTAGTAATTATTGGCCCCATTGGTGCTGAAAGTTTCTGGATTAGCATTGCGACTTACTGACTGGTATTATAATAAAAGGATCAGTAGTACTGGTAACTTATCCAAGCATATGCCGTGATATAACTGAACATTGTTTAAAGCGGCGTTAAACACCAAATAATCAAATGGTTCAATTAAATGCTTGATAGTTGATTCTAAAACATTTCCACAGTGTCACATTTGTAAAGATGACATGAAATGAGTTACCATAGTGTTATCGATGTAAAAGCAAGACCGTTTAAAGGATCACATGTTTCGCCTGCCAATATGTCAGTAAGTGAAAGCATGGCGGAGACGTGACCAATATGCGTCTCCCTGCTAGGGCGGATGACACAATAATGCTGGTATATTGACACATTTTCCCCTCAATATAATTGTTAGAGTAAACATAATAATCCTTATTTGTCAAGATAAACAATGTCAAATACAATGTGGCCTAGTGTCATTGACCGTGTTTGAGCCAAATGCAATTCTCCTTTTACCACACTATTCAAACCAGTATCCCGCATTTCTGATTGAAAACTGCTTGGTTATGCGAAAGGTGATAATGGAAGGTTAACCCGAATTTTAAAAACAGTGGACTCGCGATAATTCGACGTCGAAAGGGAACCACCAATCACTTCGAGTTAACGACGCGTTCAATGAATCCCTCGACTTAACTTTATTGATGTAGTGTCAGCTTCGTAATTCAAAATTCAAGTGATCAAAATAATAGTTATCGTTCATTATCGTTTTCCGGGAGCTTTCTGAGTGTTTGTATAACACAACATCAAATATGTTCATGAGCATGATCAGATTGTCCCATGCGCAGGCTGATCCGAATCTTTGTTGGTCTCAACGTCTAGCATGTCGGTTTTCGTGTGACTTTGTTAATATTGTGTATCTTAACCGACGACGATATTCAAAGCAACTCAGTGAAGTAAACGCCACACTATATAACTGCCTTTGTCGTTGGCCATAATGAGACGGTACAAATACGCATGCTGGTCTTTGTCTGTAGAGATTCCAAACGTTTGCTAAAGGCGCAGTGCTTTGAAAACAAAGAATGACAGAAACAAAGAAATGTTACTTCACGTTTATTAAAATAATACTATAATCATACTATATATTTAGTATCGTATGCTTCAATATAATAATATCATAATCAACATGTGAAAATAAAAACTATATATATATTTTCTCCACAGAAAGGAACATTTTCGAGTCAGGGTTGTGTTACCCTGACATTGTCGCAGATATCTCTATTAACGAAATATTTTGAAAATGAATGGGTTAAAAGATAATATTCTTCAATTACTGTTCTAATCTTGTGATATTTGATAACTATACGAGTGTATCATGTGCTTGTCTAACTAACGTCACCTTCTTCAATTTAAGACGATCTTTCTTTTCGACGTTAATTTGACACATGGCATGATTACTTTGTTACATAATAGCTGAACGGCATATCTTGTTAACCCTAACACTGAATGTAGATTGTTTAGCTTTACTTAAAGCGTCACCTCAAATGAACCTATAGACGTACACACTTGTACAGTTGGCACACCCAACAATAAGACGCTCGTGGTGCGGGTCGTATGTAATAGACTCGGGTGACGGCACATGCGGAATGATAACTCTGCTATTTCTGTAGTCGAAGGACGACACCTGGTGGATATTATTTGAAATCTGACCACAAGCGTATACGTTTCCTTCAGGATCGATGGTCAAACCTAATACGCCATCTATAAAGTTATCTGTATGTGCTTTATAATACCATATACAGCTACCGTTGTTATCATAGGCACTGAATCTGCATCTCTCACCCATGATAATATTGTTCTGTTGATCTTTTATGACCAGCAATGGAGTTTGTATTTCTGCGTCAAAACTATCAACAGCGCCTACTATTCTGCCATTAGTAACATCTCTGTATTGTATTTTAATCCGATCATTAACATTATTTATATTATTATATATAGATCCATTACTTATTTCAATATTTGACATTAAAACCGCAATAGTATTACGGGATACAGAGCATAAACCCCTAGGATACAAAGAGAGGTC
>JAUELF010047156.1:1727-16956 GCA_031471495.1 Clinocardium nuttallii
CCATCACTGCCGTTCTCAGAGTATTTGGTTGATTGATTGATTGGAGTTTAACGCCTTTTTCAACGACTATTCAGTAATATCACGACGGCCAGTTCACCTTCGTATGTGTTTCATTGCTTTCTCTCACCAGTACTCAACAGCAACCGGCTGCTTTACCCCATGAACTGTTAGGTAATTGGTGACAGAATAATGATGCATGTCACAGTGACATTTTGTCAAACGTCGGAGAGAATGTTGGCCAAGCTGGTATTCGAACTCACAACCCCCGGATTGACCGCCCGCTTTAAGCTACCGACTGAACTACCGGGGCTCCGCACCAATGAGAGAATGCATCACTGCCGTAGTTACAGTCTTTCTTGGAATGACCTCATTTAGGATGGCACCTTGGTCTTCCGAAGTGGATACCCTAACCACTTCACCAACAAATGAGCTGTCTCGCGAGAAAACCAACATTGTGGAATTTGCGTAAAGTGCCGACCCTGATCAGCCTAAGCATGCCGTGCAGGCTTACCGGAAAGACACTTTTCACCTCCTGTGGATTTTCTGTTTCAGAAATTATTTATCTATCCCTCTAACCTCCTGAGACGGAATGTGTCGGCCCGAGTCGGCCTGCGCGGACAGCGCAGGCTGATGTGGTCGTGTTGGTTTTCTCGCGGGACGGCTCAAATGGACACGCACTTTCGACCTTCTGTTCATGACCATGAGCATGACCATTGGCAATTATTGTTCACGTATTGGCGATAATGATTTAAAACAAGAAGGCCATGACGGCTCTATATCGCTCACCTGATTTAATAGAACTTCAATAGTTTTCAAAGTGTTTACCCTATACATAATAAGGAAAAAAAGCTACGCCCCCTGGTGGCCATGTTTTCAACAGATCGGAATTATTTGAACAATCTTAGATGGTTACCCAAGGAACATTTGTACCAAATTATATTTAAATCGGGCCAGTACTGGCGGCCATGTTTTTCAACGGACGTTTTTTTTCCCAACAATCTTGGTAGAAGATGCCCCAAGGAACAGTTGTGCAAAATAATTTTCAAATCGAGCCAACACGTTTGGACAAGAATATTTTTAAAGTTTTAACAATGCACATATAAGGAAAATAAGCTACGCCCCCTGGTTGCCATGTTTTTCAACAGATCGGAAATATTTTAACAATCTTGGTAGAGGGCCACAAGGAACATTTGTGTAAAATAATTTTCAAATTGGGCCAGCACTTTTGGACAAGAAGATTTTTAAAGTAACATTTGTGCATAAATATTTTCAAATCGAGCCAGTACTTTTAGACAAGAAGATTTTTAAAGTTTTAACAATGCACATATTAGAAAAACAAGCTCCGCCCCCTGGCGGCCATGTAGAGTGTGACATAAAGAACATTTGTGCAAAATGTTGTTCAAATCAGTACTTTTGGACAAGAAGATTTTTTAAGATTTGGCAATTTTATCCTTTTCTGATGCCGCAGCAACCAAAGTTCTACTTGAAATTAAATCCTTTGAACAACTTTGAAAGGGGACCACCTAAGGACCATTCCTGTGAAGTTATTTGAAATATGTCCATTGGTTTAGCAGAAGTTATTTGTAGGAAATTGTTAACAGACGGACAGACGGACGTACAGACGACGACGACGACTACGGACGCCGGGTGATCACAAAAGCTCACCTCGCACTTCATGCTTAAGTTAGCTAAAAAGGGATGTGTAATCCTAGGGATGTGTAATCCCAGGGATGTGTAATCCCAGGGATGTGTAATCACAGGGATGTGTAATCCCAGGGATGTGTAATCCTTTTGACAAGACCGATATGAGTCGTCCCGCGAGAAAACCAACACTTTGGCCTTTGCGTAATGTATCGACCTAGATCAGCCAGCGCAGTCCGCTCAGATGATCTTGGCCCACACATTCCGTCTCAGGGACATAGAGGAAAAGAGTAATGATTCCTGAAACAGAAAATACACAGGAGGCGAACAGTGTATATTTGGGTAAGCCTGCGCGGCATGCTAAGGCTGATCCGGGTCTATACAGTCCACATTGTTAGTTTTCTCGCGGGACGGCGCATACAGTGATTTGAATGTTTTATTGGACTACTTTGAGATGCTTTGATACCAACCAGGGTATTGGTGCTTCACGACAACATCTGAATAAAGATGCAAATTGTCAGATTCGGCAAATTTATGTTGGATATTTTGACCGACATGTCATTACTTCTCATTTCTGTTTCATATGCGCGATAAATGACCTTTGCTGTCGATGCGCCATAACACAATATACATTCCTACATTCATTCATTCGAATATATCCAGACATTACACGACAAGTTTATTGGATTTGGGTATTGGACATTTCCCTTTCTTAAACACCTGTATACGGTATACATGTATATGAGTCATTTAACTTAAGTACTACATATTTAGAATGGCAAAACGTACTGGCACCTGCACGCTTTATGATAGATTGATTTAGTTTGAACGACGTCTCACAAGTAAGGTCATAATATACATTGTTGTTTTACTAAAACAACAAGGAACGTTGTCAAGGGTTGGAAGAATTATCTGAGAAAAATAAAGGTCATCGATTATTCAGTGTCTAGTTAGATGATAAAGCAACAGACACAACTGGAAAGATACGGTCCGTTAACCCTTTCCCTCATATAGACGCTTTTTGACGCCTCTGCAGCAGACGACTTTTTGAAAACATAGCGAAAAAGAAGATATTGCACATAACGTGCAATTTCTCCTTTTGCCACAATGTTTTCCACTTTTAGTAATAGGTTATCCATTCAATTATAGAGATATTCTAGCTTTTTAGGAAAATATGTTCAAAGTCGTCTGCTGCAGAATTGTCGTATGAGGCAAAACGGTTAAACTTAAAATGGCAAAACATAATGGCATCAGTCCTCTTTGACCATTGTACCAAGCATTTATTTATTTATTTAGGTTTTACGCCGCTTTCAACATTATTTCAGTTATATCTCGGCGACAGTTGACTTATTCATGATCTCTGGGTAAACAAACCAGTTATAGGCTAGGAAATGTGCCATGCCCTTGGGGTAATCCGCCATGACCGTAGTGCCGCGACCGGGGATCGAATCCGGGACACCCAGTTTCGAAATCCCCGACGCTAACCACACATCCACAGCGGATTCCTTAGTGTACCAAACATAAGACCGTATTTCATTTAAACATATTTATAACGTAAATAGGCCCTAACATTGATCTGGTTTGATTGATGCCTCTCGAGTGATGTCATAATATTGTTGTTTAACCCTTTCCAACCTGCAGAGACATTTTGACGCAATAGAAGCAGACGACTTTTGAAACATTGTGACAACAGGTGAAATTGCTCAAAACGAGCAATCAAAGATTTCAACTCGTTTCAATAATTTAACCCTTATTTAGGGAGATTTTTCACCTTTTTGCCAATATGTTTTTAAAGTAGTCTGCTGTAGATTTTTTGTATGTTGGAAAGGGTTCAATAATATAAAAGCAACACTTGACGGTAACCCTTTCCCACATATATACCCTTTATGAAGCCCCAGCGGCAGACAACTTTTGAAAACGTAGTGACAAAAGGTGAAATTGCTCAAAGAGAGCAATTTCTCCTATTGCCACAATTTGTTCAACTCGTTTCAATATTTAACCCTTATTAAGGGAGATTTTTCACGTTTTTGACAAATGTTTTCATAGTCGTCTGCTGCAGATTTAATGTATGAGGGAAACGGTTCGCGAATACAAAAGCAACAACTTACTGTATCCCTGGTAAAAGTTGAGTTCGGCTGTATGCTGAAGCGAAAGACCAGCATCCTGCAATCAAAAGTTGTTTTAGTTTAATTGGGTTTTACGCCGGTTTCAACATTAGTTCAGTTGTATCAAGGCGATGGTTTACTTATTGATGATTCCTGAGTAAACAAACCAGTACTAGGCTAGGAAACATGCCAAAGGACACTCCACCATGACCGTCGTGCCGCGATAAGATAATACCATGCTTTTACTGTTGATGGTATTCTAAATAAACAGAAAGGCGCTAGAAGTATCATGGAAGCAGATCTACATCGTGCGAGATTTATAGTAGCTGAATTGTTGTTTTGCAATTGATGTAAAAAACACTTTAAAAACGAAAGGAGATTTTCAAATTAACATTATTAACTCGACTTTGAAACACTTCAACGACGTGTTTTATGGGATATGTGCACACATTATCGCCTGTTGAATGTGTAACCAAAACAAAGCGTTTATTGCACTAGGGATCATTAAGCATTTCCTCCCCGGAGTGCTTGTAAATATATGAGCATTGAGCCAATGTTGAATCGTAAGATCAAACTGGTTAAACGTGTATAAATACAAGTGCATGCTCCTGGCGTCATAGTTTGGTACCCGACGTTCTATGGTAAAGAGTACGCCTGGCATGCACCAAGACTGGAGTATTGTAGTGTACTATTGGTACCCGATGTACTTTGTGAATCTGCCATATGTGTTTGTACATTGAGGCATGTTGAATCTTAAGGTCGCAAAGGTTATACACGCGCAAACTTCGGGCGGCAAATTATGGTACCCGGCGTACTATAGTAAATTAGTTCTTCTTGCATGAACTAGCAATGCCGACTTCCAGTGTAGACTGGTACCAATGTGTATTATAGTTAACTAGTATATGTTAGTCTGGTACCCGACCTACTTCAGTTAAATTAATAACTATATATTTTTTCTTTACTCTACAGCGGATAAAATCAAATTGGTGTTTTGAAACAAAATAATGAAGAAGACTATGAAGTTTGAAAGGATTGGTCAAAACACAAATGTTATCACGGCGTTTCCTGTGTAAGTTACTAACTACTACTGGTCTATTTATCCTGACACAAGCCAGTTAGTCGTCATGCAAATCCCGCAACCCTAAGCGCACAGGTGGGAAGTCATTACTACATATGTAAAGTATTTGGTATGACCCGGTCGGGAGTCGAACCCGCGATCTCCCGCACCCGAAGCGGACGCTCTACCTCTACACCGGCGACGAGGTCTACACTGGTTTAAACTAAAGTGTTCACAGTCTTAGATGTGAAATGTAGGACTAGGAGAGATATACTCACAGATAAAAGATCAGCCGGCGTTATTGTTGGTTCGTATGGAATGTATCCTCTGAAAAAATCGAATGGCATGATCCCTGGCATTTCTCCCCCGTCGCCTTTTGGTCGTCCGGACTCGAAGAGTCGGTCCATCGCACGTACTTGTTCAAGCTATGGAGAAATATATAAACGTGAATCAGTTCCAAGTGTCTCGTTTAAGACGTTTTTAACATCATCTCAGCTATATCACGGCGAAGGTCCACTTGTCCATGATTCCTGGGTAAAACAAACCAAGATATGAAATATCCTTTGAGCCGTTCCGTGAGAAAACCAACATTATGGCTTCTGCATAATTTGTCGACCAACATCAGCCTGCACTGTCCGCGCAGACTGATCCGGACCGACACATTCCGTCTCTGGGGGAATAGAGGTATAGAGTAATGATTCATGACACAGACAATCCATAGGCGAAAAGAATATGTCCAGATTAGCCTGCGCGGCATGCTTAGAGTCGATGTCAACACCGGGTCCACAATGTTTGTTTTCTCGCGAGACGGGTCATTTATGCCTTGCCGAAAGAAAATCAATAATCACCGCCGCGTCTGACGATCGAACCTGGAACACCTGGTGTCATATCCCTGAAGCTAACAACACGGAGGAGGAAAAACCCCAACAAGATGTGTGTAAATACAATATAAACAAGATGTGTGTAAATACAGTATAAACAAGATGTGTAAATACAATATAAACAAGATGTGTGTAAATACAATATAAACAAGATGTGTGTAAATACAGTATAAACAAGATGTGTGTAAATACAATATAAACAAGATGTGTGTAAATACAATACAAACAAGATGTGTGTAAATACAATATAAACAAGTTGAATTGCTTGTGATTTAAAGCCGTTTTCAACAACTAACCAGTCATATCAGGCCGAACAGTTTGCATACGCATGTGTTTCCTGGCTTTCTGACACCAGTACTCCACACACAATTTTGTCCAAACATATCAGGAAACTCACATCGGGCCTTCGTAAAATATATACGAAGTAGGGATGTAGATGGTAGACGATATTAATAACCGGTTAATCGTAGTATCTTCTAGCCGGTTACTTGGTTAACCGAATAAATTAATTCATTCATTCACTTGCTTTCGGGTTTTCTTATATAGAAACAAACTATTCTTTAGTTAGTAGTTAAGTCAGCCACAATTATTCGAGTTACACTATGTTTCCGTTATTATTAATCTTTTCTATGTTTGCATTTTCCATATCAATATATATCTTCATTTTTCTTCATCAAATGTATCACTATGCGTGATAAGTCACTATGTGTTTGTTTATATTCATGTCAGTTTATCAGTTTATTTTGTCCATCTTTTTGTCAATGAATTTGTGTATTGCTTCTTTATTGAAGGAAAATAAAAATTTATAGTTCAGTCAGTCACAATAATTCGATTAACACAACACTCAAAAACCGGTCATCTATAAAATTGAGTGCGGCCTTTGTACAGTAATATAAACAGTATTTTAATTAGTTGACGGAGTAATCGGTTACTTGAATTATTATCAGATAAATCGAATAACATTCGGTTAATCGATTAACCGGTTAACTATTGACATCCCTTATACAAAGATATTTTTGATGAACAATACTTCTCCTGAGCAACAGATTTTAACTTTTAAAGAAGCGAGGTCGCTCTGAAGACACTGAGCAGTAAAAAATGAATAGTTAAACCGAATACTAGATAAGGGGTGTAAACAGGTCTTCTTCCCCCCAATATCTCTCTTATTGTTCAACCAAATCCCATGTTTTGTGTTCTCAAAGGGATCGTCTCACTGAGACTGATTTTTTTAGTACAAACAACACAAAGTTTGCGTGTTAAATAAGCAGTTAAGAACATGAGCAGTGCCGCTTACCTAGAGCTATGGTTTTTATATTTATTTTTCCGGTTTTATCGCAAAGTAGGGATAATACAACTTAAAATAAAGAAACAATACATGTTTTCTCTCTTGTACATTTTGAGGAATTTGCTTCAATTAATGCATAGAAAACCCACATATTTAATGACGTACTAATTCATTAGTCATTCCAATTCTTTTTACAAGACACCTAGCCATATCTTAAGAAATGTTTGGAACAAAGGCGACTGTACAAGTTGTGCAATTTATCGTAATTGCCATGCTTTCAAGGTCACTTTTTGATCGCCGAAGCCAATAAATACGAACCTTGCTTTCAGAGACAAGATGACCAGCAGCGAGAAGCAGACTACTCAAGTCAACAGCGCTAAGTCCGAGGAAAGAAATTCCAGTTCTCGTTGTTGGTGTGGTCACACTAATAGTTACACTATCCCCGGGTTCAACCATTGGAGGGGTCACGGTCATTGAAATCTGAAATATTTAAAATTCTTTAGTTTAGTTTCGTTTGCAGTTTCTTACTCCTCAGTATTACAGGCGGCATTGACGCTTTAGCATTAGTCGAGTTTTGAAAACAACGTCTGTTGTTCCATACGGGCAATACATATGTTTTTCACAAACTTATTTAAAAACTCGATGTTTTGGTGCAGTTATAAGAGTATAACACGAAATGGTCAAATTACACAGCTCTGACATACTTTCTCTCTGTGCACTCCCCCCACCCCAAGTTTTTCTTTCTCTAAGTTTCCTCTACGGGATACGGGAGATGAAACGCTCCCTGCCGGAAACGCTGTGGGAAATACTTTGCTGAGTAATTTGGCAATTTCTTGTTATACTCCTATAACTTCACCAAAACATACATTAAAACCTTTAATACATACACATTTTTAATTGTATCCCTGAAGTTTGGCCTCTGTCGATAGAAAGGGAAATTCAGTAATCATGGATGAAATGAAAATTCTAGTTAACCCCTTCATACCCGCAGACGCATTTCGAGAAATCGCTAGAAAACTACTTTTGAAAAGAATATTATATGAAGAAGGAAAAACAGTTCATGATAAACAATTCCTTCGATTGCAACAATATTTCAATTTTTACCTGGATTATCTGCGGCAGATTTGTTGTATGTGGGAAATCGTTGGAAAAAGACCTACGAGTATCTTTGATTGTTTTCCAGTATATTGGCCAGCATGGTGTTGTACAGAAGGTAGAGGCGAATGGAGATTGTGTGATCGACTACAGTGGCAGAGAATACAGGTTTAATAAAGAGGCTATAAGAAAGGTAGCATAACCAATTAGGGGACGTGTTCATAGCTGTCTACATCTGAAAGCATCTAGAAAGATACCAAGCACTCTCCCTCTTTGCAATGGTCGGCATAACCTGTCCTTTACTACGACATTGTTTGTCATTTATGCGACACTTGGACCCAAACCCTTTACACCCAAGTTTGAACCCCATTGAGCAACTGCGACGTTTTACTGGTTTTACAATTTTGATATTATTTATAGTCTTTTGGTACAATCTACACTCTTGACATATTGGCTTGGCATCATCAAGCGGGGATTCTATAAAGCACATATTTCTTTTCTTTAATTTCAAATACTCAGGCAGGATATGAAGGTGCTTTGTGAAATACCTGGATTTAGCCATCTAGAAAAATGTATACCACCATTCTTCATCTACAATAGCTCTAACAGCAGCAATGTTTTCAATCGTTGGTGAAACAAGATGTCTAACAGAACGGCTTCTGTATTGACGGCTAGATGGATAATTCAATTGTTTTAAATGTCAGTGTATCTAACTATCATGTATGCGACTTAAATCGGATTTCCTTTTTATATTTTGTTATATAGATATCTGCAAAGAAACTCACGCTTTTATGTTATTTGTCTTCAAGAATCAACATTTGGCCACTATATTTGAGTGTGTATACTTCAACAAATAAGCTCTTGGTCAATTTTAATTGGAGTAAATTTAATATGTATTCCACAGGTGTATTAAATACACATCGGCAATCAACTACATGCATTTATCATCCTCTGATGAAACGTAGTTTCTACGGGTCTTAAGTTTGTTGCAGATGCGTCATTTTATTTGAAATGATTAAAAGCAATATGTGTGTTTCTGTAATTCTGTATATATTAAAATAACTCACGTACTGTATTGTCAGGTTATTAATTTAATATTGTAAGCGATAAATACAAAAAGCATGCGAGTGACAAACTCTTCTATGGAAACAATACTTGAGCAATCAGAAGGAACAGCTGTTGGAAACAATACTTGAGCAATCAGAAGGAACAGTTGTTGGAAACAATACTTGAGCAATCAGAAGGAACAGCTGTTTTACTGTTTTTTAAATTCATATTAGTTACATGAAATGGCTCGAGTTATAATTATAGTCCGACCAAGTTATTACGAGTCCATCTTACTTGATTTGTCAATGGACACATCGCCAGAAATACGTGTTGAACCTTCATACGTTGAACCTTCATACCTCATAAGAATATGTTTCGATATGAGGTTACGTCTTCATGTTTTTAATTTAAATTCTGTTGTAGGTTCCTTCACTCAAACTGGGTGATGTTGTTATGATACTAGACAATGACAGCAAGGTTCAGGCCTTACAAAGGAGTCATGGTGGATGGCAAAACGAAATGCGAGCAGTAAGTAAAACAGTAATTTCCAGTTTACAGTTTAATTTCTTCGAAGTCGAGCTACTAGCTGTGAATGCCGTAGATGCATCTTTCCAGGGATCGCATACATTTTTAGGTGCAGCGGTGACAGACAAAAACAGTCTCATTGGTCCCTGAGTTCATAAAGTATCCTCTATGTCCAGTTTTAATATTTTATTGGGCCAGAAGCAAACTCAAAATTGTCAAACTTCATAATTTGTGAATACAGTTCATATCTGAGCTCAGACATCTCAGATGGCAAGTTCACACGCTTAACGATACATGATGGGGGAAGGCCGTGGAGACTATTGTGTGGAGTACATCAGCAAGAAAGTCGGCAAACGCACGTTTATAATGTATTCTGTACGTCCAACTTAAACACAATATAATAATAGTTTTGGCCAGAAGAAAACCTTTTCTCAAAATTGTCAAAATTCTTATTTTGTGGATAAAGTTCATATCTGAGCTGAGATATCTCAGATATCTTCATATTTCACAAATGGGCTTAATAGTATTTAGGAGAAGGTAGCCATTGGAGACTATTGTGTGGATTACAGAAGCTAGAAAGTCGGCAATCAAACGTTTACAATTTGTTCTATACGTCCAGCTTAACATAATTTGATAATTTTTGGGGGGCAAAAGAAGAATTGATTGATCTAAATTCTCAGATGGCAACCTCACATTTCAGTACCTTGGGAAGATAGGAAAGGTCGTCAAAATAGATTCTGATGGAGATGTTGCTGTTGGTTTTGGAGGCAAAGCATGGGTGTTTAACCCAGCATGTTGTGAGCCCGCCCCAGGGGCGAAACCCATGGAAGTTTCAGAAAGGTCTAATAGTGGAGATGGTATGTTGATGTGCTAAATAGTTAACATTTTCTAACTACGACAAATATAATCAGGCGAATTAAAAAATCACCAAGGCAAAACTATAGAAAATCTAATAAAAGGACGAACAATTAATCAATATGATCAAAACAAGACTAATTTCTCCTTTCTCCAAAATGTTTGTAACAGTTATCTGGTGCAGATGCGTCAATAGCTCATTGTAGGTTTGGTCTGTGTGGTATCTGGTTAGATTGTTTTAAACGAATAAAGCTACTTGTTTCAACGATATTTTAACAGAGATTCATATACAAACAAAGTTTATTGCCTGAATTCTCACCTGAGTTACTGCCCTTACACAATGCTACACTCCAATAAATTCAGAGCCTTTTGGAACTGTCATTTGATAAAAAAGTGATATATGTCATAATAAGCAAACTCTCCTATTTCCACAACGTGTTTTTGATACATATATCGAGGATAAGTGTGAACGAGAAGGCATTGTTACATAATATTGGCATGTGCATCTAAATAATAACACTACTTTTCATAATCGGAAATGTTTGCTTACCTTTTAATGGATATATTGTAGCCCGAAGAAGACAGCTAGAAAAGGCAACTGGTGGTAGTGGAAATGAAGACGATGACGGGGATGAAGCTGCAGATGTTCTTGCAAGACTTGTAGCACAGATGTTCCTTCTACGTCAAGCTGGTGCTAGAACAGTGATTGGGCCCCAGGCTTTTGTACAGGCTGCGGCCAATAATCAAAGTCCGAGAGTGAAGGACATGTTGGCAAAAGACAAGACGCTGGTAGGTCTACGAATCCTAATTTTCGATCCATTTTAAAACCTTTGAACACACACATGCTAAAGGAAATGTAGATATTGGCGCAAAGTCTTTACACATGATAGTACATACATATGAAAGAGTGAGACAGTGTGTTCAGTGTGTCAAGGGCAACACATATATTTGAATACACCCAGAAGTGAACGTTATTGGATCTACTCCAGTAAATACCCTGACTATTGTTGTTATGTGTGGTGACTAAAACCATCTCATATAAGTATAATATTTAAGAGTTTCAGAATTGAAAGCGTTTAAGTTAAAACTTTGTTTCACGTGGAAATATTTCGTTAACAAAGTTGAAGAAAAAACAAACAAAGATTGTCATCATCTTTAACAGGTTAATCAAAAGGTGCAAGGACTTACAGCCCTGATAATCTCGAGTCATGAAGGTCACATTGAAGTGGTGAAAGTTTTGGTTGCCAATGGAGCAGATTTGGAGCTCACAGATGAAAAGGGACACACTGCTTTAATGGCTGCATTAATGAAGTAAATATAGTTTGTATCCATTGGACTTCTCGCTCCCTCTCACTCCCACCATTTACATTTCTATGAATTTCTTTGTAACGTTTGTGTAGCGGCATTTGTATTTACTATTAAAACGGTATTACCTGGCATAATGGGGGTGTAATCCTGTTTGAATAGTGTAAATCATGTCATATCACAGTGGTCAGTTCATGTTATGCCATGCACTTTACTTTTTTCGCCATAACATGTACCATTTTCCCGAGGCAACTGGTTGCCTTCCAGCATAGAATTTTCAAACCTACATCAATGATAACATTTACATAATGTTGTTGACTTTGTTAATTTGTCTGTAAACTGTTTGAAAATGAATTGCGCATTGTTCTTTTCCCTCATTCCTCGAACATATATTATAATGCTATTACGATTGTGGCGTTAAGCATTTGACATTCAGACACTCAAGTTTCACTATTAAGTCTTAATCACTGTACACTGTCTAAGTTTGATCGAAAGCCACCATACCAGTAATTACACAATTGATACCTCTTTTTAACATACCCTTTAAAATTGTAATTTTAACGGTACAATATGTATGTAATAATTTGCAATAAATGACATGCACAATCTTTTAAAAGAACATATACTATACCATGTATGTCATTTTTTCCCAGAAAGCGTGAAGAGGTTGCTTCATTGCTCATGGTAAAGGGAGCCAATGTGAACACGTGTGATATACAGGGCCGGAATGCTCTACATTGCGCTGCAACCAATGGCGCGGCAAGCTCTCTCCGTGAATTATTGACAAAGGGATGTGACATAAATAAACAAGTAAGAACATAAATATATCAGTTGTCCTTCTAAATTATTTTAACCTTCTCGTACCAAACATCCCCTGGTATATTCCGGGTTCGAATCCCTTGATAAGCGCGCTCTGCCTTTGTTTTTGCTTATCACACAAACGGCGCGAGTACTGGTTATGTCTCCAGGAAGCAGACATCGGGCATGATTAGTGTCTCAATCGATGTAAAATTAATAGGTTTAAACTTAAATTAATTAACCTTATGTACGAACGTATTCTATAAGTTTGCTGGTCTTTATGAGCTAAGCATGAATTTTGCTTTTACTTAATCATTTCACACATAAAGACGCTTTCAGATGCTTCTGCAGCAGACGACTTTTTATTTTATTTTTTCATTTAGTGAACAACTATTTTAGCCACGTACATAGGCTGAAGGGAGCTCGTGGCCACCCCCCTTCAAGCTTTCATCATGTTTTGTACATTATATGTTTGTTATTTGTTTTTTACACATACGACTTTTAACAGAACGTGTTTAGCTTCATTCAATAAGTGTTCACTCATTACTTTCCATAGTTAGACTTACTGTTTTCAATGTCATTTGCTGCAGTTTTAGTGTATGTAGGAAATGGTAAGTAAGAAGATATCGCTATCAAATTTGATTTCAAACGTTCTTGTTTATAGGATAATGCATACACATGGGATTTTTAAAACATTGGAATGGGAGATGTGTGTAAACGGTGAGAAATGTTAATGAAAAGAGAGGGATGTTGCGGCTCTACTTGGGTTTCTTTTAATGACAGTTAAAGCAATTTTCATCAAGTGTTCAATTATATCACAAAATCAGTCTAGACCTATCCATGACCTCTGTATGAAACAATGATTTTTAAAGATTTCATTCTTTAGCTATATGAGGCAAAACAGTCCCGTCCTCTGGCGGTTTGCTCGCCAAATAGTTAATTTTGCACGGCGAGGGTAAAGAAAACCAAAGAATAAATAATCCTGTTGTGGCCATTTGATTTGACCTATCAACATGACTTGGAGCAATCTGAAACAGGGCCATTTTCATTTTAAAATCGGCCAACCAGATTTAGCGGAGATGATTTTAAAAGCTTTTTTTTAAATTGCGGTTGCCATGGGAATCAGAAGTTGACATGGATCCATACAGATAGAATTATGTTAAGAGAGGACTTGAGAGGGTGATTCATATGTTGTTTTACCCTAATTGTCCCAATGGTTACAGATGAGACGTCGTTTGAACTTAAAGTTTACGCGCGCACGTACGATGTACAATTCGTAATGACATAAGCTCGAAGTGGAGATAGAAACCCCAATACTAGTCTTTAATCAACCTAAGGAAACATAGCACTGGCAACTTCAGGAAGTGATCAACCCAGCTCGAAATGTTCTCTGTTTTTATGTGTAGAAATCTACCCTTTGGGTTTGTTTCATGGAATAGGTTAATGATAAGTCATATCGGTGGATTTATTTATGTCGTCTGCCTCGACAGAAATCCACTTCTCCGTGATATTCCATCTATCTGTCTGTATGTGCAAGTGTCCATCCGCCCGTTCAATATGTCTGTATGTGTCTTTATATGCCCTTCATGCCTTTTATATTTTGAATTAGTCCCGGACGACACATATGTTCCACCTAAGACATGTGTTTAATGTTTCTATTCTCAAAGTTTCTTGACATGAATGTGAAAGTTACCCTTGAGTATTTGACTCTCTATTCCGTAATGTTGATTTTTTAGCGGGACTGCTCAAATTATGTATGAAATTGGAATGGTTATTTGCAATCAAATTTGTTTTTGAGCTAAGTGCATTTGAAATAGAAAATCCTTTGCTGATACAATGCTGTTGAATTATATATAATACAGTTGAAAAGATTAAAGGGAAATGAATAATGCTCGGAACAGCTTTAAACATGTTGGACAATATAACATCTCTCGACAGCTATTTGAAATCTCACTTTTCTTTCATTTTATTTAAATAACAGGACGTCGTTGGGGATACACCATTGCACGATGCCATTAATGCTACCGAAAACACGTGTGTTGCTTTCCTTCTGACCAGTCCAAAGATAAATCTGCGCTTATGTAACAAGAAAGGTTTCAGTCCACTGCACTTTGCTGCTCTCAAAGACGATGATGTGTATGTATTCTTACAGTCGTTGTATTCGTGCTAAACAGTTCTAGCTATATATATAGCATACAAGAAGTTACAACTGTGTTGCATGAACATATCGACATGGGGACAACCCAGATAATAAAATAACATGAATTGACCATCCAGATCAAATTAAACTGGGTATTCCCCGTTCATATGAATTAATTTTATCAGGTCACCCGGAAAGCAACCTTTGGAAGGTTTGGACATACTATTTATGTTTTTGTTTCATTGGAGTTTTATGCATTTCTCAACATTATTTCAGTTATATTACGGCGACAGTTCACTCATACAAGATGAATTATGAGTACATACTTGTTTAATTAGTGTTTGGTTATTACTGTTCACGAGAGGTTTTCAGAACGAGTGTATGACTAGAAGGTGAGCAGGGGAGATCTTATTCTGATTTATTTGAACCTTCCTGGTTGCGAAGCCCAGATGGTCGATGATTTTTTTGTGACGCAGTCAAAACTCATAGACACTA
>JAUELF010047267.1:0-16953 GCA_031471495.1 Clinocardium nuttallii
ATATATATATATCCATTTAACTTGTTTATATGTATATTTTAATCGCAACTTTGAAAAGCATTGTGTAGTCCCTTTAAGAATAAATTTAGTTTACCTCAGCTCGAAATGCTAATAGTGAGCGTTTGGTTCGTTTGATGTCTCCCTCGTATATTTGACATTGGATTTGTTGTCGGTTGTATACATCATATTGTCCATGAGGAAAACATAGGTAAATAATTGAGATTTAGATGAAAATATTATTCAAAGGTTAACCCTAGAGTCCAACGACTCTCTCAAGACTGTCTGTCTCTGCCCTCCCCGGGCACTCCGTCAATACTATACCTTTTATACTACAGGGCTTACCTCATATACACGGATTATCGTATATATAAATACTGCCCAGTGGAGCTTATGCCTCACATTTATATATCTGCGTTACAGTCGCCGTCGTCGCGCGTCAACAGTTTGCTCCAATGAACCTCTCCTCGTTCACCTCTTTCCTATATTTTTCAAAATGATTTCAAAGAAATGCTTCTTTAGCGGCGCTCTCACAACAGTACTTAACCCGTTCGACTACACAGCATGATATGTGCACACTACCTAATTATAGATAAATGTATAAACAATGTCTGTTCCTAAACCGTTAGTCTTATTATAAATTAGTTAAACACAAAAGTACATTAATATGTTAATATCATGAATGAAGGAGTTTATCATTTTGGCAGAGGAAGTACTTACTCTAAATGAGCAATTCCTCATTTTGTCACTTCTATTGTGGATGCGAAAAAAATGCGTCTGTAACCGGGGAAGGGTTAGATAAGATTTAAAAATCGATTTATGTAACACCAAATGTGTATGTATGATATATTCCTTGTATAATCATAAAGGGACAACGGAATCAACATTATCCGCACCACACATATACTTATATATATATAAATGATACCTTCATTAGTAATTATAAGGGAACACTTAATACTTTATTCCGACCAGAGATTTATACATACCACATTCGGTTATATATATGTGTGTGCGTGTGTAAATGTTCAACACTATTGAAATCCACGTGCAGTCTGAACTTGATATACATATAAAGTCAAACTTGTGTTAAGAGACCACTCAATGGAAATGCTGTAAGTGGTCTCCTAAGACAGGTGGTCTCTTATTGTGGTACAAATGAATTGTTCGTTCTTTTGGGAAATTATGTTAACTACATGAAACATGTACTTGTGGGCACATGTACATGTATTGGTATTAAAGAATAAATAACAATACACATTGTGTTGCTCTTTTATTTCTCTATTTGATTTAGATAAATAAAACATATAAACATTACAAACTTTATTTGATTTTGTAGCTGATGGACGTTTTTTTTAACTCTAAGAAGGATTATGTACATGTACATGTGTTCATTTGAGAAAACTATTTCTTGCTAAAAAAGTCTGGCCTTCCAAAAACAAATCATTCAATGAGTCACTCAATCGCAGGTCTGTCCCAGGAAATCATTTCAGTGTCACACGTTCTAAAGTGGCTGCCGATGTCTATCAAATCTTTCACTTCACAACCAAACAGTTATAATGCATGCTTGTACAGGATGAGAGGCAAATTGCCCGTCTCATCAGTATCTGCACCACCAACACTATCCCTAACACTGTCTCTAACAACTGAGTCACAAAGAAATCCACATTTTCTAAAACTGTTAACAGTAGTGTCGGCGAGTGTTTCCCTCCATGAAGTGTTTACCCAGTAGATAGCCTGGAGGACTGCTATGCTTCGAAGAATCTGGGGGCCGGTGGTGCTTTGTGTTCTGTCAAGTTCTACGGTCACATGATACAGTTGTCTCTTTCTGTATTTTAGTTTCATGGTGGCAGGAAGTTTATCTTAACATTTCTAAGTGTGATTTTCGGATGCGATGGAGCGTTGTCCAGGAAAAGTAGGATGTTTCTTCTTTGTACGTATAACCCTGTGCTCATTTATAACGAATTCCAACAACGGGTAATTGATATGTGTGTATGTTTTTACTACATTAAGGAGTAATAATTGATATGTGTGTATGTGTGTATTCTTAATTGTTCATCTTTTCTGTTTATGCTGGCTTTAAATTATAAATGCACTTTTAGGCGCGTATAACCAACTTGATGTTGATTTAAATTGTCATCAAAGGACTTTTAAAAATCTCAGGACATTTTTGTTTCTTAAGGACTCAGACTAGATACGTTTGTGTATTCCTATATTTTAAACTTCTCCAACCATTTACGATCAAGTTTCGCCATATAAAAGATATCAATCGTTTTTCATAGATATGAGCTTTTATGAAACAAAGTAGAGGGAATAACATTCCATATTTGTAACGTCTATTTGTCGAATATATAAGTATTATCGAATCAACATTGACGCAGATATAGATATATGTGTACCTGCATACTGCAAACTACTATTTTATTTTAAACGAAGTCAAATGTCCCAATTTTAGTTTAGACGATGCCAGATGTCTAAAGTGAGTTGAGATGTTTACTAGATAACGGATGTGAAAAATGAGGTTTACAGAGAGAATCATGGTAAATGCTATGTCGGATGCGTAAGCCAAAGTCCCACCGAAGCCGAAACATCGTCACCTGGGACCAGCCCGGACCCAACACGGCACTATCAGGGCAACACCATAGACCCGTCCCGGAATAACCCGGACCATCCCGGACCAAACACAGTGTCCTTGATCCAACACGGACCAATACAATTGCGTTTTCGCTCTGCTGCGTTAGTTGTTATTGCAGTTGTTCTTGACACCAGTTGCAGTCGCTTGTCTCTCTGCTATATATTTTACAAACCGAGACAATCGGTAGTCCTACCGCGTTAATCCGGGAGAGTCCGTGTTCATTCGAGTGGCTACCGTGTCGCTACCGTGCTTGGCCCGGCATGAACCGTGTACGGCCCGGCATACTCCGGGGTGATCCGTGTCCAACACGACATGTTTGATTGCCAAGTATCGCCCAGGATAAACTCGGTGTAACTATGGTCCTTTCCGGAGCTAACATGGTCGCTACACGGACAGTCCCGGACTAATCCGGATTGGAAAATCCGGCCGGACGGTCCCGGATAACACGGCAATTTTAAACAGTTTAACATTGTCATGGTGGTGTCACGGACCATGACGGACCACCCTGTGCTGTCCCTGATAAGCTCGGACCCAACACGGATATGACCCTGTTTATATATTTTTATATCGGAACTGAGCTTACGAGTTAATACATCGTCTATACATTATTCAATGGGCGCAGAGGCTTGTTTTGTCAAGCACCCAGTATGTACTAGGGTTTTTGTTTTGTGTTAAACGTCTACAATTCTCGTTGGCGAAGCGTACATTCCCGTACATAGCGATATACGCTCCTAAAGACAATTATATATGTTGATATCAAACATAGACAGGCATATTATTTTAGACGCAGCAAATTGTCTAGTACCGATTTATTATCATTATTTGCGAAGTATTTGTAGAGTTTGATATTTCGATAAGGTGATCCTATTTATATATTTATTATCGATAATAATCAGACAGGGTGTCAGTCTAACGTATTGATATAAGGGTACATAAATGTGCATTCAATTCTAAATTTAGACGTTAATATATAATAGGCTAAGGATACCAAGAGTACACTAACACTAGAAACAATCCTAGAAAGGGCATATGTATACTGACGTCACGATATACTGATCAATGATTTAAAAAGAAATCTATACTTCTAAGGTTACGTTACCAATTATATGTATTGGGACAAACCCGGTCAATGTTTATAAACAGCAACTTAGCATGAGCAAATTACAGTATACAGCGTATTTATGATATACTCGATAAGCCTCGTTTGTTTACGGAAAATCAGTTTTAGGGATATTGCTTCTCTCAAAAAAAGGAATAAACTATCCAAGCCTGTGTAAAGTTTTCTACTTGTTGTGCAGTACTGATTTCTACAGTTAATGACGCAAGTTCATATGTCGGAGATATATTAGATGTTTATGATTAAAGACGATTAAACCGGTTAAGGTTTGATCTAACGTAGTCAACATGTAAACAGTTAAGACAGTTCCATACACACACTTAACACTTATAGAAGGGAGTAGAACAAACGACATAAATGTTGTTAGAATAGGAAACAAGGTAAATTATTTCTAGATGTATTTGTTTATATGTGCTTGCTCTTTGACATGATGATAAATTATTGTTGCTTTGTTCCTGACTCCGGATATTTATAATTATCAAATGTATTTTAAATTCGCAGCCTTGGGCAAGGCACATTTCCTGTTCGAGTACTGGTTTCTTTACCTAGGGATGGTACTTATCATGAGTAAGTGAACTGTCGCCGTGATATAATTGAAATATTGTTGAAAACAGCGTAAAACCTCAATGAAACACAACACACAATATAATTGGGAGCAGAATTCAGCTTGTAGTATTTTTTAATAGTTTATTTAGAGTTCGGTTTCAGGTTGTCCGTGTGAAATATTCATGGCTACTTCAATTTCGAAGATAATTCACACAAAAGAAGTATATTGTCAAAACCGAAGTCCTAATCTAGATCGTTCTTTGTTTGAATATGTATCGTACCGCCTTTGACAAGATTATTGTTACACAATAGTTAGCAAAATATAAGTTTGCATTTCTATTATTTATACAATGAATTGACGAAACTTTTTATTTCTGAACAAGTTCTACTTTATTTGTTTGAATGGTGTCTATGCCGTTTTCAACAAATCTATATTTATATATTGGCCTTTCGTGGGTAAATTACCCATACGAGTTTGTTTACGAACATTTGATAACCCCTCGTATAACTTGATCAGGGATTGGTGTGTAACTACGTATTTCTTGACATGTTCAGCTCCTTTTTATACATTAGTAATTGCCCAAAATTGCAAAGTGTATAACTCCCCTCAAAACACTGTGTTCGTTTATATGGTGTTTACATAGCTTTCAACATGTTTCCAAATAAGATAAAACCTGGGTAAGTTACAAGTACTACAGGTCAATTTATTTTGACATCAGCGAGTCAGTCGTTATGCTAACCCCACAACCATGAGCACATCAACTACTACCAGTTTTAAAGTATTGCCGGTTATTTTAAAACAAACATAAAGAATACTTGCGCAGATCAGATTGAGATAAAAATGATAAATACGAATAACTAATATAATAGCTTAATTGAGATCGGAATAACCGAAATCTGATGGACGATCGACTTCAATTCCGAGTTTAAAACTCATAAAAGGAGCGCTTTGTAAGAAACAGTCGTAACTAGCTATGCGCTTTGTTTGGACTTTTATAATAACTGGAATTCATGAGCGTAAAATTATTATTAATACATTTGATTTGATATATTATTATATTCTCATGATAAATTTGCAAAATGTTCATGTAAGGTATTAAAGAGGATGACAACGACCTCTCAATGATTTGGACTTGGACTTGGCAAATAAAGTTGAAAAAGAAGATCTTTGTCACTCGTCAAAAACAATTAATTGTTTTGCCCAGATACGAACGCTGCACTAGATTTGTTCACGTAGAAAATATCATGGTTCTAATAACAGAATGGCAGAACAACTACATGACAACAGTAAAGGGATGACCATGGAATATAAAAAGGACGCTGACGTCAAAGACGTCTACCATTGCGATCCTTGTAAAGATGAGGCCATACTGTTAAAAGCAGGAGGATTTTGTGTTGACTGCAATGATTATCTTTGTTCAGAGTGCCATCAGGCACACACACGAAACAAGCTTAGTAGAAACCATGTTCTAACCATGTTTATGTGATATTTGTAAACAGGTTAACCATAGAAACTGTACGAACGTTAAATCCGTAACCGACGTAAGTCATGACTTTATATCATCCTACAAACTAAAGCAAGTTACAGAGCGACTTACTCAATTACTGAAGGCGTTTGAAGAAAACATATTAAGAGTGACAGAGAACACTAAAGCAGTTGAAAGTCTGTCATTGAGGAGATGATACGAAGTATTTCAAAGACAAAACATGAAGATCTGGAAAGGCTGGAAGCACTGGAAGTGACTTGCCTTACTACGGTCAAGACAATCAATCACCTCCGTGTTAAACGAGATAGAAAGTATGAAACAAAATGGCGAACAAGAACAGACGTTTGTTACTTCAAGAAAAGCAGAATCGCAGTTACAAGCCTTTGTTGAGAGACTTGAATCAGTAGAAATTGACAACAAAATCACGGAGTGCAGATATGTTTGTGATCCTAGGGGCACTGCAGACGAGATTATAGGAAAAAGCTTTGCATGGAAAGATAGACGGCCCTTGCATATTGATGTCATGAACGTGCAATCATCAACTGACAATGAAACCAGTACTATTACAGGTATGGCGAGAATCTCGGATGAACGAGTTGTTATCGCTGACTACAACAATGATACAATAAAGCTAATTGATATAACAAGTAAGATCATAATCTGAGACCTGACTAAGCTTGATGATAACACAATTGCGGTCACAACTTATGACGATAAACAGATTATATGTGTGTCTGTATCTAACAAACTTACTTTCCAGAAAACTATATATGCAGATGGATGGTCGTTTTGCCAAGGTATAGTATGTTGCAACAATACACTGAGTGTGTCATTTGATGATCCATGTCAGATATATATACTGAACATGGATGTAACTGTTAAACACGTTATAAAAGACAAAGACGCACACGGTACTGTTAAGTTCGGTGATGTACAATACTTTGCACAAAGTCATGAAAGTAACATTCTCTTTTTGTCTGATAGATCGAGTAACAAAGTATCAAGTATGACACAAGATGGACAGGTTATATCAAGTTTTTCACACGAACACATGATATCTCCAAGAGGTATCAGTGTTGGTAGAGATGGTCGAATATTTGTTTGTAGCCAGGAAACAAACAATATATTTGAGATATCATCTGACCTTTCTGGAGGTCGAGTCATACTGGATGAAAATGATGGGATTTTAAAACCATTCAGCATACTATACGATGATAAATAATATAAACTCTTTATTGGTAGTTAAAACAGCAATTCAATACAAGCATTTCTGCTTTAAGAAATTTACATGCATTGGAAAATATGCATTTCGTTTGTATTAAAGTAGGGTGAGATGTAAGTTTGTGTTATTGGTACTGCTGTTAAACCCAGTACAGCATTTGATTTGTTTCCCTTTCTATCGATATTTTTGAGTGTCTTTGTTTTATGTTATGCTCTAATGTTTGTTCCTAAAGTATTCATTTAGTTTTTGAATAGTAAACACATTTAAAGATTAGTCCTTGAAAATACTATAGTTAAGTATGAATTTGTTCTTAAAAGCAATTAACTTAAAGGCATGCGTTTTTAGTATTCTGTCTTTTACATGGCTCTTCCGTAAATCTCTCTAGAAAGCGGGCGGGAATCTGTCTTGTTTAATCCATTCTTGATGCATAGAGTAGCGATGAATTTTCAAAAACGTAGGCGACTCGTGACACATATATATATAATGCATGTCCACAGTGTTTCTTCCATGTTGATTAAACCAATAGAGGGGACACGTTTTCAACAAAGCTATGCCCAATTATATATTCGTGAAATCAATAGGTATGAGGAAATATACTTCCAATAAAACTAGTAATTTGTCACAGAAACTGTTAAAAAAATAGTATGACTAAAATACATTAAGGAAAGAATAGATGTATTCAAATGAAGGGGAGTTAAGTTTAATAATTTAAATTTCATTTCTGTTTCCCAATCAATTACATTTTAATTCACAAAGGTAAGAGATGAAGATGATTGATTGAAACAAGGATATTAAGAACGAAGAGTTGTGTGGAAATAAAGTCAGTGAAAGTAAAAGTAAAGAAAGTAACAAGTAAATAAATTGAACTTGAGAAAGAAAGTAAGATGTTCTGAAAATAAGTATTATCAAAAAGAAATATTGAAAGAAAAATAATATTGTAATATTGTAAGTAAGATAAACAGTGAAATGAAAATAAATATATACTTTGAGAAAGTAAGCAAGATAGTAAGGAAACAAATATTGTGTAAGAAAGACAGTTAGAACGACATGTTGTAAAAAATAAAAGGACAAGCAGACGCAAAAGAAAGTCAGGGGTAATTCAATGACTCAATCGGAGCTTCAATTACATGTAAGTAAGTATAGTAAGAAAACCGCTTATATAAACAATCAAACAAAAATGTCGCGTTAGGCGATAAGGTCTTTTGTTACATTGCGGATTTGACATTACATATGGGGGTAGGTGAGTGACACAAGACGACCATACATCTAGCCTATAGTAAGGAGATGGGGTGACGCTATGGCGCATGCCTGTGAATATGTTTTTGAAAACGAATATTAATAAATTAATTTATAACATCTCCCTATGTCAAAATACAGTACATATTGTGTTGAGGCTGTCTGCTATCACCTGTTCGAGAGTAGCTTCACTGTTCGCAGTAGCAACAAGATCTGATGCATACTTTCATTTTAATATTCCATTTTATACAACAGCTTGGTGTTTTCGGATAGGCCTGCATAGGTTTTTTATCAAAAGGAATTATAAGTGTGTCCCCTTCGTCCAATGGTCGCGAGTTAGCCATAGTACGAAGTGTTAATGGTGAGCGTTAAGGATCGATATGTGTCTTCTTTGAAATGACCTAAGTGTTAATCATCAACGGTGAGCTTTACGGGTCTTCATGTGTCCACTCGTCCATTCTCAATTACCGGAGTATGAAGATAAATATTTAAATGAATAATCCTCCAAAACTGCGGGTGCAATTGTAAAATAATTTCACACAAATGTGTGTATGAGGCAGCGTATGACTTTCTGAAGTCAGTTTAGAAAAATGTCATATATAAATTGCAAAAGATGTATCATTTTATTTAAGATAAGGTCAAACAATTCCATCAACTAAGAGCCTTAAGAACAGCTTCCAGTAAGCTTTAAATATATATCAAGAAACTAAATAAAATATTATGAATAAGAACAATTTGCACTTGTTAAACATGTAATTCAAGTCTATTCGTATTATGAACTACACTGGGATATATACTAACCATATTTTTTCTCTTTCTTTCTCTTCAAATGTTCAGTATTATTATTGAATCGATCGTCAAATGTGTGTATGTTTATGTCCATATTGTTTTACTTTATTAAATATATATCAACTAGTAGTACGTGTTTGTCAATACCATTTGTATACCTACAACGAGGAGCTGTATTTCTGCTCCATGTAACGTGTTCCCTTTTTAGACTTCGTGGCGAGTGGGGCCGCGGTTGACGAAATAAAAAAGATTAAAACATTGATCCTTAAAACAAAAACACACATGTACTCAGATGGACTCGGACTAAGGACACAGCTTATTGCAACCAACCCTCCAAACCCTTCATTTCCCTCTATTGATTGATTATAAATACGCTGAGCAGCCTATACCTGCTCTTTTCACCTTTACTCATCGAGAAATTTCGTGTTTATCTTGCTGGTTCAACTAAGTCTGTTAACATATCAAAATATGGTGCTCTGCTCACCGAAGAAAGCACTTGCTGACAACTGTTTGAAATTAAAAACTTGTTTCAACATATCGGCAAATTGGATAGATGAATGTCCATGTTGATATGTACATCCCTAACCTATTTTCATGTTACAATTGTTACAAGTTTTTGTATCATGAAAGAAAGCAAATATCGAAAAGCTATAGAAGAAAAGGTATCCTAAATAAATCTATAAGATTACCTTTCCAACATGATTAAATTCATACTTCTCACTTAGTGTTCTGTTTTACTCTTATATACAATTATAATAAGTAACACTATTTTACAAGGGAATTGTCGAGGTTTAAATTCTAATTATGAAAAATTATCCTTACTTATCGATGTCTATGAACCACTTTGCTTACAAGAAACTTTCCTGAAATATTCTGACAAATGGACACTAAAGTGTAAATCTTGTTACCACACAGCCTCTCGGGCTGATGATCGTGCTGTTGATTGGGTTGATGTAGATGTTAACAACTCACTTCATCATAAGCTAATATATCTTGATACAACATTGCAGGCAACTGCTGTTTAACTTACTATTAACACAGAAGTGACGTTGTGTTCATTGTATCTACGAGCAAGTATGCCGCTAGATATAGATAAACTGAATTCAAGAGATATGATAAGAAAAGATGTTGGCCAGAGTAGTCCCATTAGTGTCACTACTTCAAAAGCGTGTATTGCCGATACTTTGGCAAATTCCATCGCGCCAAAGTCCTTCTCTTCAAACTATTTTCCAAAGTTTCAAAAAATACAACAACAGAAGGAGAAACAAAACCTAAATTTTAAACCAAAGAATAAAGAGGTCTACAATAAACCTTTTACGTTAATATAATTAAAAACAACTCTCAATGAATTCCATGATACTGCTTCGGGTTCAGATTATACAAACCATCAATTACTTAAGTATTTACCTATCCGGTCCCTGTCCTGTTCACTTGACGTTTATAATCAGAATTGGCGAGCGGAAAATATATCCCTAGGTCTTGGAAAGTGGCCATCGTTATTCCAATTCCCGATCCTGGTAAAGATACAACTAATCCTGGGAAATATCGTCCCATAGCCTTAACCAGCTGTATGTGTAAAATCATCGAAAAGATTGGTCGACGACAGACTTTTTTGGTTTCTTGAAAAGAACAAACTTATAAAATATGTGGCTTTCGTAAACATATAATCACAACTGATCATTTGATCCGTTTTGAAACTTGTATCCGTCAATCGTTCATTAAAAGGGATTATATAGTTTCCGGTTTTTTTTTACTTAGAATCCACATGGACAGGAAAAGGTTGTTTCCCATGGATGTATTCTTTCTGTTACACTTGTTAGTGTTAAAATTAATAACATTATCATGTCTATTGATCCTGGATTGGAATGTTCTTTATAGGTTGGTATTTCTGTATTTATTACAGATACACAAATAATATGCATACACTTGAAACACAATTGTAACAAGTTTTGAATAATTTGCTGCAAAAGTGGTCAAACGAAAATGACTTTAAATTTTCTTAAAGCATGACCAAATGTATGCACCTTTGTCAACTGCGTAAACACCACCTAAAACCTGTTTTAACTCTAGATTGCACTCGTATTGGAGTTGTCTAATTCCTTTATCTAGCAATTGGCCAAAACCTGACTCGTATACTTCATATTATATATCTTAGATATAAATGCCAGAAAGCTTTACCACTTTTACGCGTTCTGTCCCGTATGGATTTAGGTACTGACAAAGTCCGTTTGAGTCTTTACAGGTCATTAATACGATCTAAATTAGACTATGAACATATTGTGTATGGCTCCTCATGCCAGTAATGCAAACCATTAACCATCAGAGTTATATTATCCTCGCCCGTCAAAGGTCTCTATGTAAAATCCAATGATTCATCCTTAAATTAACGTCGACAAAAACTAGCCTTGCAGTAGTTTTCTAAAACTTAAGTCTAATCCTTCAAGTCCCACTCATAGAGTTCTTTTAAACCTTTTATTCAAGGAAATATTTGTAAAAAAAAGAACCGGTAATACCACCGTTTCGTATCTGTTAGGGTCCAGAAAGAGTTTAGCTTCGTGTTGATATTGAGGACATCGCTAACAGGAGATTTCAGATGCTCAATCTTTTGACTGTAAATAGTCCATCATTCATGTATGCTCTTGCGATCGATAAAAATGCATTCACAGATCGTATTGGTTTTTTTAATCCAATTATACGGAAATTAAACATCATTTTTTATCCCTGGGCGTGTTTATACAGATGGTTTAAAGGATGACAAAGGTAATGAGGATGTAACAACATTTCGGTTGCCAGGTAATGATTCTTTAATATCTGCCAAGATAAAGGCAATTCATTTCGCTTTGGACCATATTGAATCCGAAGGTTATTGTCGATATATTATTTAACTGACGCATTATCTGCTATGCTATGCAGGCACTTTAGAATGATAATTCTAAGCTATCAGGTATTTGTTCAACAGCACATGTAGTATTTTGCCGGATCCCCAGTAATTTGAGAACTCATGGCAATAACACTGCTGCAAAGTCTACTATTTCATAATATACGTTACCTTTCGAATACTTTAATTTCATTTTAAACCTGTAATTAATCTTTTCATTCACAATTATTTGCAAAGTGACCGGAATGATCAAGTTAATAATAAACCCCACTCAGTTTAGCCTGTGCTTGGTGAGTGGCTGCCAGTGTTGAGGTCTTTAGAAGTCTGATATTATAGTAATTTTGGTTGCTGTATATAAGGAGCACTGTATCAACCAAGAACATTATTACAACGAATCCATTCCCTTTTGTTCAGTAAGAGAATTGAACGCAATGAGCAGACTTATCTTGGTAAACATAGAAATACAACATAAATCACCCTAGTTACGAGTCATTGGTATTTGTGTCTCAATCAAATATCTTTATTATCGCTTTGATGTGTCAATATACAATGTTTATCTGATTACAGTCCATTGTATAATAAGCTAGATTCTCCCCGATTAAAATGAAAAATATCATCAAACATTATGGTAGAAAGAAATGGCCAATCTGAAACGCCCAAGAAACGATGGCGGGATAGTAACACATAACGTCCGTTATAAAGCAGTGAATTCTAAATTTGTCGGCAGCAGATATGAAACAATGAATATTTGAATTTAAGACGGAAACATTGTCGGAAAGACAAGACACAAATTGTAAATGCAATGAAACATTATCGGCTTCTTGAACCAAAGGGCCAGGGTTCAAATCCCGTGAAGTACGGGGTCTACCTTTGGGATTTTTCTACACAAACAGCGCGAGTACGGGTTATAAGTTACCAATAAGCAGACAAAGAGCGTGCTTTAAATAAGCGTAGAGCTTGTGCCAAATTCGATGTAATATAGATAAACTAAACTAAACTAAATGGATTCTGGTAGTAGGTTAACATTAATACTTTTAGAGGAAAATCGTGAAAACGACGTCTTCTGCATTCATGACAACTTTCTTTGGTATATGCGTAGATTGACACATGTATATGTTTTGTGGTTTTTCACAATGGTCTCTTATATGCCCTAGTTCATGACCGAAATAAGCCGCTTACAATAAACTTATGTTGATCTTAATTGTAAACAAAGAACATGAATAGGGTTTTTAAAGATCATGAGACTAGAGTCTAAACAGGTATAAACACGTGGGTGTTTATCTATTTATCTAAATTTGTCTTCTCATTCGAATAAAAGATGAGTCTATTATTGAATTACGGGTAACCAATACGTGTTACATGTTCACTTGGTTATCACTTGGTTATCGTCGTTAATTGGATATTGTTTAGTGTAAAACCACAACGTCTTGGACAACCTGATACTACCTCACACATAGTATGGTCTAAACAAAAATGACACTAACAAGACATATTTACGAAATGGATTTAAATATGTATTCATGTACGTTATGATATTGTACAGTTCTTTATTATTGATGCTTTAATCAATTATATATATCTAGTACTAGTACACATACACATATTGATCTTGTTTGATAAATCTACGTAAACTATATTTGTTGAATATTTCAGTTCGATAAGACGAATATTGATCCAAATATGGGTATATCAAGCTGCATACTGTGTCTAATTGTACTTCTTTACCTCAACCAATTACTTCGTGTACCGATTTAAGACCCGGTAAAACAATTTGAAATACTGCTAGTATGCAGTTTTAATGGGCACAATATAACCGGATATTGATATATGAAACCGTATCAATGAATGACTATTTACGACAATCTTATCAAAATTATGAAATGTTACTTAACGTAACCGTTATGGATGGCTTTCGAAAGTGACTTGCATACTTGTTACCTGCCCAACATTAAAAACAGATGATGGTTAAGCACCAATAAAGTATAGATCTGATGCTGTTATTGTTGACAATAGACAAGAGGACCACTTTAAGCTTGTTATTTTGACCCTTTCTTACATATACCAGTAATGCGGCAGGATACTCTAAACTACCTTTGCAAAATGGAGAAATCTCTTTAAGGGAAAAAATAAGAATTGAGTATCATTTAAAACATGGTCTCAACGGGAGACATTGGTCATGGCGAGACAATTCTCCCTTTGTCACAATGCTTCAAGTAACTGTATGCTGTGGATTTCATACAATACGGCTGCATGTGGGGAATGCGGTTAACCGCATTACATTAGCAGACACAACATAACTACCAATATCTACATTAAATAAACAAGTTAACACGATATCGGATGCATGAAGTAAGTTTTCATTTGGTTTAAAAGTTTGAACGATAATTGATGTCCGAAGTTGGTTTATGAGTGTAGGCGTTGCAAAGTATACAAATCTGGTTTTCCTGTTTAGACAGGATGTCTGTTGTAACAAAACACGGTAAACGTTTGGTTGGCTTTAGAGATTAGACAACTGCTGGTGTGTAATGTTGACTTTGGAGGACAATGTAGCGTGTCTAAAGTTGCTGTTAAAGTTAAGCAGATGTCGGATGTTTAAAGTAAGTTGTTTCTTATAGACGATATCTGGTTGCTCACTTTATATAACGATGTCAGACGATGACTGATGGATTTCGAGATTGAACGATAGTTGACGTATAAGTTTGTTGACGAGTTTAGACGAGACAAAACGTATACTGTTAGATAATAGATGTATACCATATCGGTTGTCTAAAGTAGGTTAATAAGTTCAAACAATGTCGGATGTCAAATTGTGTTGTATGCGATTGACCGGTAGATTTATGGATTTGGAAAATGAGTTTAGACTTATGTTTAATATGAAAATGCGAGTAAACAACATATTAGAATTCTACATTTTATTTAGAAGTTTACACGATGATATATGTCTAAAAAGGATTTACGAGTTTAGACGATGATATATGTAAAACGTTGAGTAGTCGCCGCGCAGGAGCGCGCGACTTATATTTTTGATAGCTTTTCAAAAATTACATGGAAGGATGACTTATTATTGGAAAGAAACAAATCTAGATGTTTTCAACATATTACAATTGTGGTTGTTTACAAACATTAAAATATAACACACCTAAAATGGAATAAATATTCCGATCTTTTAAGTATTTGCATTTTTTTTAAAATTTACTCGCATTAAAGTGTTTTGTCTCATTTACGATGACAAAATTGGTCCCCTCTAGCCTCGCACCAACAACCCTGCAGTAGACTGTTATATACGTCAATATTTAGATAAAAAATCATGTCGAATTCTCTTTTGAATAGTAATTTTATCTTTCTGAATGTAAATTTTTTGTTCAAAGAGTCTTGATTTCTGAGGAATTTATTTCATAATGTTTATTCATGTTTATCTAAAATATGAACTGTTTCTACGCTAGAATGCGAGTGCCTTCTGCATATATAATTTTAATTCTCGTGCATACGCATTTTGATATGAAGACGTGATGGTTACTGATAATCGGCGGGTGCCGTTTGTCTGTAAAATAAAAGAGTTTCATGCACACATTTAACCAAAAAAAGGTAGAGGAAATATCTAATTAAATACAAAACTTCATATATCATGTTTACAGAAGTGAAAATGGTTAAATTATTACAAAAACCAGGTGTAACAGTGACTTAAAACAAATGTTGGAGTCGTAGTGTGGAGAGGGTCTTTTTACATGTTTATGAATTACCTCCCTTTATTGGGAAAATATTAATGATTCTCTTTACATAATTTATTATAGATCATGCGATGCAAAAGAAAACCACCAAAACAATGCTTTAAACAATCTATAAAAGTGCATTGCAAAGATCAGTTCAATGCCGTACTTAATTTTTCATTTTTTTAATGTTAAACCTATGTTACGGGGTTTCTTTAAGATTTATATAAAAGAAAAAAAATTGATTGTCATTGCTTACTAAATAGCAGTAATGCCAAGTGTGATGGTATATAACGATATATGACAGACCCTTAAGAATGTATGTGACTTTTAAAAATAATTTTATGCAGTCTCTCCCGGCGACATTGATGCCTTGCATCAACTTTCTTTTGTTTACTAGTTTAGACAATTTCTGATTGATATCTAAAGTTCGACGACACTTATCGGTTCAGGGTACACTGAATATGTGTTTGGGGTTTGATCTGGTGTGAAAGCTGACAATGTTTCGTAACCAAGAGAAGTTTATAAATAGTTTGAATGCATCACTGATATTCATATAAAGCTTTGACAAGCAGATAAAACAAATCGAACCCATTTATATAGACGTCTGTTGGCATTTATACCAGGTGATCATAATACTCTATGCATTATCTAAAATCTAAAGTTTATTGTATAATGTAAAACGATCCAAAACTAAATTTAGATCAGCGATGGGCTGAAGATAACAGTTCAAATAAATATTTGATAGTCCTACATATGAACACATTTATACTTACGTCACGTTGACTAATCGTTGATTGGGATCCCGTACTTCTTTTGTTACTTTACCTATTATTATTATATTTTGAAAAACCCGGTCAAAATTTGTAAAATAGCAATGTATCATAATAGTAGATCCATTATGATGTTATAATCGGACAAACGGTAACTGTGTTTTTATATTGTTTAGCCCTTTGACTTCATTATTAAATAGTTTTGCTTATACATTAAAATTATAAAAAGGAAAAATAAATAGTAAATTCGTTATCTCGAATGGAATCGTTTCCGGGGATCTGACAAAATTGAACCAGTCTCTTAAGTTTAGGTATTATATCTGCGCTGAATAGATGTGATGACACTCTTGTTTGCAGTTGTCTATTTTTGTCCTATACATTTATAACTGGCGGTATAATTCATCAAATGCTACTGATCTATTCGGATACAAAGAAAGGATTTTAGGTGTTCATATACATATTTAAATGTGAATTACATGTACGTTGATTGTTATGTAAATTGTATATATTTGTGCATATACAGTGATGAAAGCTTTGCACTTTTACATTGTTAATTGTTTTGTATT
>JAUELF010047375.1:0-16952 GCA_031471495.1 Clinocardium nuttallii
CGCGATTTCATAGCACGTGATCAGGTTTTTTTGTTCATACCCCCATGAACACGAAAAAAAAGCTCTCCATTCCTTAATAGACATAGTACGAGATGCTATTCGGTACTCATGTGGCAAGAAAGACAAAACTTGGTTGATAATCAGCTGGCAGGATTGAGGTTATCCGCAGGTTTTCTCTACAATGTTCTTCATATCGTCTTTCAAAAACCTCGTTTATTAGACGCGAACTTTTTTCATTTCACTATAATGAGAATTGCAAAGGTTTATTAATTATCTTAATGTTGTTATAACATAGTTTTGCAGTAAACCTTTATAGCATAATAAATAACTTATAATTGAATGGTAAAATGTGCACTCTATCGCAGTGCACTTATACATTATTACTTGAGCCCTTCTCTCAGCAAAGTGGGTGAAATATCATTTTTAAAGTGTGGAACTTGACAAGCCGCTGTAATCCCTGTGTCAATCTGATCCCTTTCCCTCATATAGGGACGATTTCTGACGCCTCTCCAGCAGACGGCTTTTTAAAAACATAGTGACAAAAAGAGAATTTTCACAAAACGTGCAATTTCTCCTTTTGACACAATGTTTTCCACTTTTAGTCATAGGTTATCCAATCAATTACAGAGATTTTCTATTTTTTGACAAAATATGTTGAAAGTCGTCTGCTGCAGAATTGTCGTATGAGGGAAAGGGTGAAGCAGTAGTAAGTCTCGCATGTCTTTCAATTAAATTTGGTGCTATATTCCATCAAAATCGATCTGTTTGTGGTTGATTTGAATCGTTTACCACATTTAACAAACCTTCAGTACATCTAAGTACAACTTATGTTAATATATGTAAGTGAAAGTATAATATTAAGTAGTGCTGATAAAATTGTGACAAAATTGTGAAGAAAAATCATTTTTTATCCTTCATAATGGTTTTAGAAAACGTCGGTTGTACATATTAGCCAACAATACGTCTGCAGTGAAATAGGAATACATTTCTTGAACCGTGAGCTTTAAATTTCTTTATAATGCAATAAACGGAATAGAATCTCAAGCAATACTTACTTTATTCCTTTAATTTGTAGTTTTATAATGCATTTAAGTTAAAGCCTTATATATCGTTCTTTGACATAAAAAATATCTTTGGTTTTAAGAAACCAATATAGTTCCTTTCAAGTTTCGACATCTAGTTGTGAGACATAACTAATAAAGTTGTTATTAATAATTCCATGAGATGCAAATGAGTTTATGAAATAATTAGGATACCATTTAAGTAATTATGTAACAGTTTTATGATATATGTTTCAAATAGGTAAT
The DNA here is from genome assembly GCA_031471495.1 of Clinocardium nuttallii. NCBI lineage: Eukaryota > Metazoa > Mollusca > Bivalvia > Cardiida > Cardiidae > Clinocardium > Clinocardium nuttallii. The sequence goes on from JAUELF010047375.1 coordinate 1,308, forward strand.
TAGTAAATATACTATCTGTCATTATGATGAAATGTAATTATCTAAGAAAATAGCTTGAAGCGTCTTCGGTTCTCAAAGAGCGCTAATTATTTCTACTGAGCTGGTAAGGCGAACAGGTGAATGGATCGTTATTAATGTGAACAGTAAACACTGTGTTTTGATTACAGTTGAACTTCGCAGTCTCATCAGAGCCTGCCCTGTCCGAATACATGCAACAAAGCCGTGTGTCTGGCATTAAACATGCATGAGCGAATACACTAAGAAAATGAACCTTAATGCATATATCCAGATCAGTTTGCGTATATGTGTATTCTCATCCGGCTCTGTACAGTTCGTAAATGTTCTGTACATTTCGTCAATGTTCTGTACAGTTCGTAAATGTTCTGTACGTTCTTCAATGTTTTGTACAGTTCGTCAATGTGCTGTACATTCCATCAATGTTCTGTACAGTTCGTCAATGTGTTGTACAGTTCGTCAATGTGCTGTACATTTCGTCAATGTTCTGTACAGTTCGTCAATGTTCTGTACATTTCGTCAATGTTCTGTACAGTTCGTCAATATGTTGTACAGTTCGTCAATGTTCTGTACATTTCGTCAATGTGATGTACAGTTTGTCAATGTGCTGTACAGTTCGTCAATGTTCTGTACAGTTCGTCAATGTGCTGTACATTTCGTCAATATGCCGTACATTTCGTCGATGTGATGTACATTTCGTGAATGTGCTGTACAGTTCGTCAATGTGTTGTACAGTTCGTCAATGTGCTGTACAGTTCGTCAATGTACTGTACAGTTCGTCAATCTGTTGTACAGTTCGTCTATGTGATGTACATTTCGTCTATGTGATGTACATTTCGTGAATGTGCTGTACAGTTCGTCAATGTGGTGTACAGTTCGTCAATGTGCTGTACAGTTCGTCAATGTTCTGTACAGTTCGTCAATGTTCTGTACATTTCGTCAATGTGCTGTACAGTTCGTCAATAGGTTGTCCAGTTCGTCAATGTTCTGTACATTTCGTCAATGTTCTGTACAGTTTGCTAATGTGATGTACAGTTCGTCAATGTTCTGTACATTTCGTCAATGTGCTGTACATTTCGTCAATGTGCCGTACATTTCGTCAATGTTCTGTACAGTTCGTCAATGTTCTGTACATTTCGTGAATGTGCTGTACAGTTGGTCAATGTGCTATACAGTTCGTCAATGTTCTGTACAGTTCGTCAATGTGCTGTACAGTTTGTCAATGTGTTGTAAAGTTCGTCAATGTGATGTACAGTTCGTCAATGTTCTGTAGAGTTCGTCAATGTTCTGTACAGTTCGTCAATGTTCTGTACAATTCGTAAATGTTCTGTACAGTTCGTCATTAAGCTGTACAGTTCGTCAATGTTCGTCAAATGTTCTGTATAGTTCGTCAATGTTCTGTACATTTCGTCAATGTGCTGTACAGTTCGTCAATGTGCTGTACAGTTCGGCAATATGCTGTACAGTTCGTCAATGTGTTGTTCAGTTCGTCAATGTGCTTTACGGTTCGTCAATGAGTCTTAGAAGGTTTCAAAGCACTTCTGAAAACACTATTTCTATTTCAATTCGATACATGTAGTAGCAAAGATGCGCAAGGAGAACTAATCATGGTTGGTTTTCATGGAGCACCGTTTATATAGTCGTACATGCTATGGTTGGTTTTCATGGAGCACCGTTTATATATTCTTACAGGCTATGGTTGGTTTTCATGGAACACTGTTTATATAGTCTTACAGGCTATGGTTTGTTTTTCATGGAACACTGTCTATATACTCTTACATGCTATGGTTGGTTTTCATGGAGCACCAGTTATATAGTCTTACTTGTTTCGTGCCTTTTAATCTCATTGATTGATTAGGGTTTTCATACCATTTTCAAAAGAAAATTCAGTCATATCACTGCGGCCAGTTCGCATTCTCATTTCTTCCTGGCTTTCTAACACCAGTTATCCACACGGCTGACCTTCGTTACTACTTGAACGTTACTACTTGAACGTTACTACTTGAACGTTACTACTTGAACGTTACTACTTGAACGTTAATACTTGATCGTTTCTACTTGGACGTCAAGACATGAACGTAACTACTTGATCGTTTCTACTTGATCGTTACTACTTGATCGTTACTACTTGATCGTTTCTACTTGAACGTTAGTACTTGAACGTTAGTACTTGAACGTTACTACTTGGACGTTAGTACTTGAACGTTAATACTTGATAGTTGCTAATCGAAAGTTAGTACTTGAACGTTACGCGTTACGACATGAACGTAACTACTTGAACGTTACGTCATGAACACTACACTTTGAACGTTACGTCATGAACGCTACTGCTTGAACGTAATGACTTGAACGTTACTTCTAAAATGTTAAGCGTTACGACATGAACTCTTAAGGATTTACTTTTATATTTCGTGAGTTCATGCAGTATAAACGCACGAAAAATAAGAATCAATCCTTATATTTACATTTTCCCTTTTTCATTTCATTTTTGTTCTCGACCTAAAAGTGTTCGCGAACAAGTCTTTAACAACAATTAAGAACTGTAACCGACAACATACGTTTGTTTAAATCAATAGCTTATATTTGTTACGTCGTATATTATTGGTTAGATCACGTCGCGCTATTCGAAATGCACAATGACGTCATTATCCCTACAGAGGCCACGAAAGGTCCACCGGTTCATGCAAGATGAACACAATTTAATTAAAAGGAAAATCAAGTGCGAATGTAAATATTGCTACTTGAACGTTACGACATGAACGTTACTGCTTGATCGTTACGACTTGAACATTAGTACTTGAATTTTACTTCTTGAACGTTACTACTTGAACGTTTCTACTTGAATGTGACTACTTGAACGTTACAATATGAACGCTACTACTTAATCGTTACGTCTTGAACGTTACTACGTGAGCGTTACTACTTGAACGTTTCTACTTGAATGTTACTACTTGAACGTTACTACTTGAACGCTTCTACTTGAACGTTACTACTTGAACGTTACAACATGAACGCTTCTACTTGAACGTTATTACATGAACGTTACAACATGAACGCTTCTATTTGAACGTTACAACATGAACGTTTCTACTTGAACTTTACTACTTGAACGTTACTACATGAACGTTACTACATGAACATTACTACTTGAATGTTACTACTTGAGCGTTACACCATGAACGTTACTACTTTAACATTACTACTTGAACGCTTCTACTTGAACGTTACTACTTGAACGTTACGACATGAAACAACGACGATTAAATCAATTTCACGAAGTGAATTATTTCAAATTAAAACAGACAATGGACTGTAGATACAGCGCATATACATCATCATCATCATCAACAGGTTCGCATCCGCTGAAAGCGTGGTCAAGCTTTGATATTGTCACACATAACCAGTGTACGTGCTGTTTGGGGTATCCTGAGAGTAGACATCCAGAGTGATTAATGTAGGTTGTCAATATTTGTTTCACAGTCTATATTAAATAAATATACTGAAACTTAAGCAAAACGAAATACCTAGCGGATGTTTGTTTCCGATGAAATAGCGTGCTTTATCATCACCTGGAAAGTATCAGTTTATATTACATGTAACACGTATATGAGACGTTAGTAAACTATAATTGCTTCGGCTTTTTCTGGTAATATACGAAGAAACATTGTTGGAAACGGCGTAAAACACCAAACAAATAAACCGTTTTACATGTAGGTAGACTTTCAATATACTCTCTCGCAAGAGTTTTCTCTGCATATGTTCTATTGATCAACAAATCAGTTGTTAATTCTTACCAACAATATAGGCATCTGCGTAATGTATCGACAATATCAGCCTGCGCTGTCCGCGCCGACCGATCCGGTTCGACACATTCCTGAAACAGAAAATCCACAGGAGGCGAAATATATGCCGTGCTTATCAAGGTTTCTGCCATACTACAATGGGAAGATGTCTTAGAACTCAAGAACCTGGCTTATCACGGTTTCTGCCATACTACAATGGGAAGATGCCGTAGAACTCAAGAGCCGGGCTTATCACGGTTCCTGTCATACTACAATGGGAAGATGTATTAGAACTCAAGAGCCTGGCTTATCACGGTACCAGTTGTGTACAGGCTAGAGCTGAAATATAAATAACGTATATCACATCAGGATGTTTTATACAGGCTAGAACTGTTATACCAATAACGTTTATCACATTAGGCGGTTGTATACAGGCTAGAACTGTTATACCAATAACGTATATCACATTAGTCTGTTTTGTACAGGCTAGAACTGTTATACCAATAACGTTTATCACATTAGGCTGTTTTATACAGGCTAGAACTGTTATACCAATAACGTTTATCACATCAGGCTGTTTTGTACAGGCTAGAACTGTAATACCAATACCGTATATCACACCAGGCTGTTTTGTAAAGACTAGAACTGTTATACAAATAACGTATATCACATTAGGCTGTTTTGTAAAGACTAGAACTGTTATACCAATAACGTTTATCACATCAGGCTGTTTTATACAGACTAGAACTGTAATACCAATCAGGCTGTTTTAAACAGACTAGAACTGTAATACCAATAACGTATATCACATTAGGCTGTTTTGTAAAGACTAGAACTGTAATACCAATAACGTATATCACACCAGGCTGTTTTGTAAAGACTAGAACTGTAATACCAATAACGTATATCTCATTATGCTGTTTTATACAGACTAGAACTGTTATACCAATACCGTATATCACATCAGGCTGTCGTGTACAGACTAGAACTGTAATACCAATACCGTATATCACATTAGGCTGTTTTGTAAAGACTAGAACTGTTATACCAATAACGTATATCACATTATGCTGTTGTATACAGACTAGAACTGTAATACCAATAACGTTTATCACATTAGGCTGTTTTATACAGACTAGAACTGTAATACCAATAACGTATATCACATCAGGCTGTTTTATACAGACTAGAACTGTAATACCAATAGCGTATATCACATCAGTCTATTAAATTCTGTCTTGTCCCGTTGTGTTCATAAAATACATACTCGTTGATTGCGAACATGATCTGGAAAATATAAGGGAAAACGCTTAGTAAAAGTAAAAAAAGCGAACAATTTAGACTAAGAAAAGTCTGAAGACATGTGCAGGATGACCCTGTTCTGATTTGTTCGACGATTTAACCATTTCTCACTGACAACATAATTGCAGCAGATTACTTTAAACACATCTAGACAAACAGATTAAACAAATTATGAATGAAAGTTCAATTACAGAATAGAGTTAACAACATTTTGCCAAGTTAAGAAACTCCTCACGTTGAAAAGACTGTCTCCTTTTTTCACTACGTTTTTTTTTGAAGAAATCTTCTTCATATGGGAAAGGGTGTTTAGTATTAAGATTAATTTATTAAAAACAAACGGAAAAGAAAAAAAATCATATTTCTATCATGACGGTATCTCAGTAATTCCCGCCCCACTGTGAATACCCTAAATTAATACTGCGTTAAAATATTCATTTTTCAACAACCTTCATTCATATGTTATACGGCTACCCGTTTATATATCCGTCACTCATTCACAGCGCGCCTTTGATACTGTAGCATAAAATTAAACTTTGTATATATAAAAGTGAAAAAATCGGTCTAAGTTAAGTGGTTTTAATAGAGTTTAACATGGCTGTAATTTGAACTAAACTAGTGAAAATACCGTGTATCTTTTTATATGCGAATTTAAATAGGATTAGTTAACGATTCATACATCATACAAGTAAGTGTGCTATTTATTTTTTATTTTTTTTTGCTTACTTTGCAAAAACAAAGAAAAAACCTTTTCGCAAATGAAACTATAATTTCATATTCAGAAGTTTTATAATAACTTCTTAATGTTTTAATTATGAATATTCAAAATTCAATAGTACTTTGTTCAGTAAAGTAAATTTGACGAGGCTAACAGTTGTATATATGAGCCGTCCCGTGAGAAAACCAACATTGATTTTCTGTTTCAGGAACCATTACTCTATACCTATATCCCCCCTGGAACGGAATGCGTCGGCCCGGATCAGTCCGCGCGGACTGCGCAGGCTGATCTGGGTCGATACATTACGCAGAGGATATAATTTTTGTTTTCTCGCGTGACGGCTTATATGAATGAATATAATAAAATGGAATAAAAAAACAAAAATGGGCAAATAACACATGCTAAACTATAACTAAAGTGTGTTGAATTATAATGGAGATATGGCATGAAAATGTCAGTCAGGTCTAAATTGGGCATCGTTTGCAATTTCGTGTTACATTTGTGATGTTTTGTTATGTACATTGTAAATGGACATGGAAATAAGTAGTAAAATGTGTCAACAATTGCTGTTGAATTGTGAACTTTGTTGAGTGTTATGATCTCAATTCTGACAAACAACAGTAACTGATCAAAATTGGTCTCATTAGCATTTATTTCTGTCCGGTCACACAGACACATGTATAAAGCTCCTTAAACTGGACGAAATAAAACATTACGGAGAAGCTTCTGCAAGGAATTTTAAATACATTATGGAAAAAAGGCGAAAATGTGTAAATTTCTAGATAAATCTTTTTGTCGTCTGCTGTAGATTTATTTTTAATTCGTTTCCATCGTTTGCATCCTCCAACAAAATATTCCAAAATAGAAACGTTTATATGTTTAAATTACAACCACATTACATGTCCCTCATTTGTTTGAGAGAGAGAGAGAGAGAGAATATAACAATGCAGATTTCAATCAGAATGCGCGTATGCACAATCTCATCTGCATTCTACTCCTGTCGCAAGCGCCCGTTAAATATGATATCCTAGAGAACATATCAGTTTTCTCCGATGATTCTTCTTCATTGTATAAAAAAATACAACCTACTGTTTTATTAATCAAGTAGTCGTACAAAATGAATAAACTTTTATCAGAAGAACTACATGCGAAGGTTATCGTAAACGATAAGTCAACCTTCCCTATAGCCAAATCAACGTTTTCCCCTGTTACCATTATGCTACCTTAACTTGCATTGAAAACCCGAAACGTTGAAGCATAATCTGCTGATGATAGCACAATGTCATATTTAGGGCACCTGGTGAAGCTGATCGCCGAATTAATTGTGTAATATTGAAATTAATAGCCGTACCGTAATAAAACAAATAAGTAGAAACTATGTATCTATTATGTAGCGTCACTTCAGTATAAACGGTATCTGACAGGTATAAAAGGTCCCTTTTTTCGGTATATAATTAATAAATGTATCGTACATTTACGTTGTCTCGAAGTTCAAAGTTGTCAACTTTACTGAAGTATTTAGAAAAAAGAGGAAAGTGCGATCCTAGATATGAGGCATATTCGGTTAGCAGAAAAGTATTCCTGGTTTCGTTTCCATTTTGTGTGACAGGGCCGGTATGACGGTTTTACGAAGGTTGTTTTTTATCTTGTTCACATCTGTAAGTCAAGTGTAGAGAGGTGCCGCCTCTGTGCATAGCCCTAATCAAAGAGATAAGATAGCATCCCACCACGGAATACAAGCGAGCTGCATTTCACGTGTTGGGGTCTTATTAATTAACCCTTTCCCACCTGCAGACGTATTTTGACGCAATAGCAGCAGATGACTTTGAAATTGTGATATTGTGGCCCAAGGTGAAATTGCGCATGACGAGTAATTTCTCATTTGGCCGCAATGTTTTCAACTTCATTTAACAATTAAGCTTTTTATGGAGATTGTTCAGGTTTTTGTCATAATGTTTTGAAAGTCGTCTGCTGCAGATTTGTTGTATGTGGTAAAGGGTTAATTCTCCGGTTTTACATTATATGGGTACGGAAACGGTAAAATATACAAGTTAAAGTATTTCTGAACACTGTAGGTTACGACCAACCTGTCAATATTCTACGTCGTATCAGGATCCACACAAGGTGGTCACCGCTTCTTATGATATTGTGTAAGTAATATATGAATATCTGAGATCTTGATGCACAGACTGAACTGGTTCTACACTGTTAACGAAAACGACACTTGTATCTTTTCTCATGAAAGGTCTTTTTTGAATACCATTGGATTACATACCCGTGGGTCAAGAGTTCAGAATTAGTTGTCAGATGTTCCAAACTTTTACCTTTTCTCATGAAAGATCTTATGTAAATACTATTAGAGTACACATACCCATGCGTCAAGAGTTCAGAGTTTGTTGTCAGAAGTCCCAAACTTTTACCTTTTCTCATGAAAGATCTTATGTAAATACCATTGGAGTACATACCCATGGGTCAAGAGTTCAGAGTTTGTTGTCAGAAGTTCCAAACTTGCAGCTAGCACATGCATACCTCCACCAATGACTCACGGTTGACCATTTAATCTAATTTCCTTTTTTCAATTCTTCTTCTTAGCGTTTACCATGTCTATTTGTGTTAATGTTATTTTATTACTGTTAATAGTACATGGAGTCTGGTGATTGTTTTATTCCTACATAAAGAATATGTACCCGCACTAAACATGTAGACTCTTAAGTATTTAAGCCCCTTTCCAATCAAAAACAACTATGCAGCAGTAGAATTTAAAAATACTTAAGCAACACTATGGAAACTGTCACTAAATGAGAGTAGCATGATCGAATAGAGATGAAAAGGGGTGAATTTGCTCGGTGTGAGCCTCAATGTTTTCAAAATGCGTTTAATAAGAAGCTACAAGAAAGCGTCTGTATTTGGGAAAAGGTAAACTGCCACATAAATGACGTAATGTATTGTATCATGCGTTGTAGGGTAACCATTCTGATCTCGTTTTTAAACACACGTATCAAGGTACCGCATACACATCGCTTTATAGTCATCGATAACCCCTGATGAGAGAGCACACTACTGTGGTAGACAATGGTGCAGTGGTAGAGCGTCGACTTATCGTACCAAACGTTCAGGCATCGAATCTCGTGATGAGCGGGTTCTTCACTGGTTATCTGTCACCAGGGAGCCAACATCGAGATAAATAGCTTGTTTCGCATTCAACGTCAATAAGTTTCAACTAGACTAAGCTAGACTGTACATTTGTAGAGACGGGGTCCTTATAGTCTGGGGTTTCATCAATCAAAACACATTGTTGTTCATTGGTGTTCATTGTTGTTCATTGTGTCAATTATTTGTCTTCTTGAAACATTTTGTTTCGTGTTGGTTCCCTACTTTGTAGATTTCTTTGATCAGCTGAAATATTAATTCAACTGCTGTCAGGATCGTCCGTAGGATGCTGTTATAATGGTAGCTCACATGTATGGATACTTAGTATTCACAGATTATTCTGTTATAATGTTTTATGAGGTAGGGTACTCTTCTTACGGTCCTAAGTTTGACCCTTATCATAGTATCTGCAACATTAACACTTTCCCACATTATGACGGATCTGAAGCATACGACTTTTGAAAACATTGTGACAAAAAGAGAAAGTGTTCAAAACCTCACAAAGTTTTCAGCCTACAATAATAGAGATTTCCAAACATTGTTAGTAGACATTTTCAAAGTCGTCTGCTGCGGAATTCCATTATCCTGGAGAGGGTTTAACACCGTTGTCAAACAACATGGCTGAGCATGATCCGCCTACACATTACTTCTGTCTAAATTCAGTGTACATGGTTTGCCCTTCATGTGTTTTAGTTTTAATATGCTCCATACCGACACTTGTTTTCCTCCGTCCGCCTATCTAGGTCCTAGATAACTAGTCAACATGAATGGAAAGAGTTTGAAAAATTGTAGCCAAAGGCAAAATTGGTTTATATCCGTTGCTTAACGAGCCGTCCCGCGAGAAAACCAACATAATGGCATCTGCGTAATGTATCGACCAGATCAGCATGCGTTGTCCGTGTAGACTGATCCGAATCGACACATTCCATCTCAGGGAGATAGAGATATAGAGTTATAATTCCTGAAACAGACAATCCACAGGAGTCGAAACGTGTCTGTCCGGATTAGCCTGCGCGGCATGCTTAGGCTGATTAGGGTCGACACTTAAGGCAGAGTTCATAATGTTGGTTTTCTGGCGAGACGGCTCAAATGTGTTATATGTCGTTTGCTACAGATGCTACAGATGCGTCAAAATGCATCTACATGTGTGAAGGACTTCTCCATATTCTTCAACTGATTTCTTTACTAAAATAGTATGCCTTCAAAGCTAACGACTATATAAATATCGTATTAGATTTACGATTAACTTGAATATGATACGTTTGAGTGTATTTTAGGAATTATCTTTGTCTGTATTCATCTATGAATTAATGTGGGTTGTCGGGCTTTGAAACAAGTAAGTGAGTGACTAACGACACTGTTTGTGTGTTCATGAGGTCAAAATGCCGACACAATATGGAGAAATAAAAGGAATTGCATGAACCAGTGATAGCTTTCTTTCGCACAATGTTTTTTCTAATTTCTTTAATGAGTCATGATTTATCACTCTTTCTACAGAGAGTATCACTTTAGTTTTACCCCCAAAAAATCATAATATCTTTATAAGGTCTAATCTATATCGATGCAATAGATAATCACATTAACACAGTATTACAATTAACCCAACATACTGCAGTAGACGACTTTATTATCTCGACAAAGATTAAGTAAGCGCTGGACATTTGGAACGAGTCGTCTCGGGTTCGATCCCAGGTAGCGGCGGTCATGCTGGAGTGCCAGGCGGTCATGGTGGAGTGCCATTGTATTGGGAAAGGCATAGCTTCTAGCCTAGTACTGGTTTGTTTACCAAGTTATCATGAATAAACTGTCGCCTATATATTTGAAATAATGTTGAAAACAGCGTTAAACAAAAATCCTCTTCATTTGTGTTTCTTATTCACGCAGTAGAATTTTTTTTAAGATAGATAATTTGATAAAACTAATTTATTTCTACCATCACTAAACACGTTTAATTGGGTTTTAGATGAAAGATTCGAGCACCTGTGATCGCTGAGCCTGAAAGTGTTAACATAGATAAACTATGTTACTTAGCTTGTTTGATTAAAACAGATAATCTGTAACTAGGATTTATGAATGATGAAATGAAGCAAGTTATGTTTCATCGTAAATGGATACTTTTGACAAGAAGTACTCGGCAAGATCGTGTTCGAGTAGCTATAATCGTAGAAATACATCTAGTTCGTGATATGTTTAGTACATAGGAGAAAATCAACATTGTGGTCTCTGCGTAAAGTATCGACCCGGATCATCCTTAGCATGTCGCATAGGCTTACCCGGATAGACACGTTTCGTCGGCTCATATGAGTATGATGCGATAGAGCGAGTTTTGTAACATCGTAAATTGTTACATTCGACAAGAAGTCCTCGGCCAGATCGTGTTCGAGTAGCTGTAATCTCTACAAATTCGGGCACTGGATCATTCTTATTCATGATTCGTGTTCGAGTAGCTCTAATCCCAGAAAGACAGTTGTATCTACGAATTGGGACAATGGTGTATATTTGTTCATGATAGTTTTAGTACAGTCTATTACACTAGGCGGCGAGTTTTAGTACAGCGTAAATAGCTACTTTTGACAAGAGGTAATCGGTTAGATGGTTTTCGAGTAGCTGTTATCGTAGAAAGACATTTGTATCTACGAGTTCGGACACTGGTGAAGTACAGCATATGATGCCATAAAACTGGGTTAGTTACATCGTCAAGGGCCCCTTTCGAAAATCAGTACTCGGCTAGCTCGTGTTTGAGTTCCTCTAATCTTAGAAAGACATTTGGTTCTACGAATTAGGACACTGATACAACGATGAATTAAAAGAAGGTCTGTTAAATCATAAAGGGCTAACTACAGCTAGAAGTACTCGGTTATTTCGTGTTGAGTAGCCGTACTTTACACTGCTCTGAAATACTCTGGTATCTTTCCTGCGCAGCTCATAGCGTGAATATGAAGTCTGCAATCCGATTTAAATATTTATTTATCCTATTATCTGTTATGGCCATGTCGACAGAACAATCGAAATAAGTGTACTAGAAGTATAGCATGTCATGTGTAGATAGCTTAGTAATAACGCAGCTTATGTTGAAAATGTGTTTCTAGAAACACAAACATGCATGCTATGACAGTATGGTATAAAACGTGTTTCTAGAAACACAAACAAACATGCATGCTATGTATGGTATAAAACGTGTTTCTAGAAACACAAACATGCATGCTATGTATGGTATAAAACGTGTTTCTAGAACGACAAACATGCATGCTACGACAGTATGGTATAAAACGTGTTTCTAGAAACACAAACATGCATGCTATGACAGAATGGTATAAAACGTGTTTCTAGAAACACAAACATGCATGCTATGTATGGTTGTAATTCAGTTTAGTATTTCGTCTGTTGAACGTAGATCGGTACAATCCGCTGTTCTTGTTTCTTTCTATCAAGTTTTGATGTCCGACATTCAGTACTTTGATTGTATCGCACTAGCTCAGTTAGAACTTCTCGTACGAAGACCACGCTGTTTAACCTATTACTTCACATGACCTTTCAAAGGTTTTCTGCTTAACAATCATCACACGAACAATTTCAGCAATCTAGAAAACTGAAACATTTATATTGAAAAAGTGTTGAAAATATTTCAATTAAAGGCGAAATTGTTCATCTTGAGCAATTTCACTTTTCATTGCAATATTCCAAAAGTCATGTTCAATGACAGGTGTCAAATGTCGTCTGTGTGAATTAATGGGTTAACATATCTACTGGTAATCATAACACGGGATTTGAGACGTTGGTGAATAATGAATTTTGCGAAAAGACAAATTTACTTGAGAATGAAATCCCAACCAGGTCCCTCACTATGTACATACATTCGCTCGTAATGTAATAGGGGTATACTATCCATTTGTTAGATACGTTACCAGATAAGCTCGTTAATGAGATTTGGGGGATGAATGTCAAATTAATGACCTTTCAACTCCTAGGGTTTTTAACAACAATACCGCCCTGGACGATCGCATCACGAAGATACGTGTCCGAACAGTCAACAACTGTGTTCTCGTTCAGATCACGTTCAGGTCCTAGTTCACCGTATAATTCTATTTACCCCGCGTTGTTTATTGTTTGCTTTAGTTTAATGTCTGACTCGCACAATAGAGCATGGATTGTGTACTGAAAGTTTAAACTTTTTCTATCCAACTTGCAGTCTGCTGTTTGCGACAAATTAGCAGTACAGTAGAGGTCTGTTGAAAGTTTTTTAGCTAAAGGAGAAATTCGTTTTGAACTGTATTTAATCATTTAACTTGTATTAACAGATAGTCTTCAAATTGAGTGTATTTAAAATCGTCTGCCATATATTTTGTTGTATTAGGGTAAGAGTTCTAGAGGTTTCTCCTTTATTCAAAATGGTTGACTTCAAATTATATATGAGCCGTTCCACGAGAAAAACCAACATTGAGGACTCTGCGTAAAGTATCGACCCGGATTAGCCTAATAATGTTTTCGCCTCCTTTGGATTTTCTGTTTCTGGAATCATTTCTCTATACTGCTACCCCCCTAAGACGGAATGTGTCGGCCCGGATAAGCCTGTGTAGATACATTCGAAGAATGTTTTTTATCGTGGATTTGCTCATATATATACAGCCGACACACAAACAGGTGATTTGCTGCAAAGTGAGTAACTAACTAACTGTTAGTCTGTCCACCTTATATATTTAAATTCAATTTGTTATATTTAACAATATTACCCACATGCAACACATATATAGCAGACGACTATGCCAATATATCACACACTATGGAAAATATGTACAACAAAAAGTATAATAAATGAAAAGGAATAAAACGCGTTCTTTCAAAATTTATAATTGTAAATCATGAGGCATACTGTTGTCTAAAGTAGTCTGCTGCAGATGGGTCAACATACGTCTGCATGTCGGAATAAAGATGGGTCAACATACGTCTGCATGTCGGAATAAAGATGGAGGTCAATTACAATTGTTGTCACTTACTTGAAAATGGACCATAAACATTCAATATAGATATTAAAAAGTGAAACTGAACAAATACGTTGCAACTGTTAAAATAATAAAGTCTGTTATACACATTACGTTACCAGAATAGAGTGATAACATGTTATCGAACCGCGGCAAGCAAAAGGGGATCTTATTGTATACACAGCTCTAGATAAGATGAGTATTTCACATCCAAAAATCCTTACGATACCCTCAACCCTAGGTTGTGAGTATGATTAAGACGATTCTGTTGGGTACCCACATCAAACGGCTTTTTAGTAATAAGAAAAATATTGTTTGGACAAGACAAGGTTACTCCCCGATGTCTAATCCTCTGTGTTTATATACGAACAGTAAAGACTCGGAGCAGTCCGAATATACACAGTCGTATCTGAGCATACACTATCAACATGCATACATATATATATAATATATACATATATGTATGCATATATGTATAATATGTATGTGTATATAGGTAAACGTATATATATATATGTGTGTGTGTATGTGTGTGCATGAAAGAATATAGAGATATATATAAGTTGAAAGCCATATGCTAGATGAGGTTATTTTTGTGTACATACACAAACATATTAATATGCGATCTTCATTAAATAAAGAACTATTATTATTATTATTATTAGTAGTAGTAGTAGTAGTAGTAACTGTTTGTGAAGCAAAAATAAAGGAAATACAACTAAACCTCTTTTCGCTTGGTGTGGATTATATTAACATTTTTATCTTACATTCTCGGAAAGTCTCCAAGCTCAAGATGCTATCTATATATTTGTTTATGACAACTTTAAACCATGAATTTGAGATAAGAACTGTTGAAATATAAAACACTGAGATTTTTCTACAGGAAACAGAAAATCATGCATACAGGAAAACGAACATAATAGTTTACCACCTGATCTGCGAGTTGTTCTGTTAATTCCATTAAGTTGAGAATAAAAACACGATGTAATCCAGGACCCTTAAAGCATTAGTTTTGAGTCGTTCCATGACAAAACCAGGCTAATCCGAGCCGACACATTCCGTCTCGGGGGATAGAAGTATAGAGTTATGATCCTTGAAACAGAAATTCACAGGAGGCGATACATGTCTGTCCGGGTAAGCCAGTGCGGCATGCTTAGGTTGACCAGGGTCTATAATTTACACTGAGTCCACAATGTGGGTTTTCTCGCGGAACGGCTCACATTTTATACAGGAGTATGACATTGAATTATGAGCAATTATTTCCTTGTTTCACAATGATTTCAAAGTCGTCTGCTGCAGAAATGTAAACTTTGTGAGTCTCGATATTCGAGTGACTTAACTCAGAGGGGACGAACGGCATCGGTGGTGTAAATGTAGGCCGTTCGCCTCGGTGATGCAGAGGTAGAGCGTTCGCCTCGGTGGTTTAGAGGTAGAGCGTTCGCCTCGGTGGTGAAGAGGTAGAAAGTCTGCCTCGTTGGTTTAGTGGTAGAGCGCCCGGCCCGTTGGTGTAAAGGTAGAGCGTCCGCCCCGTTGGTGTAAAGATAGAGCGTCTTCCTCGTTGGTGTAAAGATAGAGTGTCTTCCTCGTTGGTGTAGTGGTAGAGCGTCCGCCTACTTGGTGTAAATGTAGAGCGTACGCCTCGTTGGTGTAGAGGTAGAGCGTCCGCCTCGTTGGTGTAAAGGTAGAGCGTTCGCCTCAGTGT